>PQXN01000181.1:0-78317 GCA_004786275.1 Botryotinia convoluta | reverse complement strand
TCTTATCTTATCGATCTATAAGATCTTATCTAATCGATCTATATAAATTAGTTTAAGTGGGTAAAAGAGATAAATATTATATTGTTATTCTAATTTAAACAATAAATATTATTAAATTGAATATCTAATAAACCATTAATAAAACAAACTATAATATAGATTCTAAGATGTCTAGGAAAATAATAAAAGGAGTAGTAGTAACGCGAAATTATTTTTCCGGCACCAAGGGGCCGGAGAAAAAGCTCGTCACTTAATATAATACAGAAGAAACAAATCGCAGTTTGATTTAATATACAGAGGTAGGCAAACGATGATAGGATTGTGTCCCTTATATTAAAATCAAACAATCCCACAAAACTGAAGTGGATCAGCACCAGGGCCGTTAGAGTCTTAGCTCTTTAGATGAAACATTATCTTCTGTTCTAACCAATAAGCAGCCGGCAATGACCAACTTCTTCAGTATTATTGTTTGCTTTATGTTCCTTATCAAAAAAGATTCAATCTTCTGATGTTTAAATTATGGATTTATACGAGAAAGATGCAAGCTTAAATATAAGGTTAGAACAGTGTGCTTGGCAGAATTTATCCTCCAGTCGGTTATCTACCGAGCGGCTGCTAGACCCATAGACCCAATAATCTTGTCAAATCTGGCGCCAAGAACACCGGATATAAACGGGGAATGCTTATTCACTCCAAGAGGGAGGCCGAGCTCTGCATATGAAGATTGCGAAGTGGATGACGTTCAAAAAATTCAGGGGCCGCGAACAGGGCTCGAGATATGTATCGGTGATAGACGAGGATGCAGATGCAGGATATAAAAGGTTGATCTCGTCTTCATGTACCTTTTCCTCACACATTCTTGATATCAGAAGTATCTGTAGATTCATTCAAGCTTGCCGCTGGGTCGGCTTTTGTCATTCATCCAATACTCATTTCTCCGTTCCTTAAGCCTTTGAAGGCCTCCTTGCTCTTTTCTCACAAGCCGACTCAACCAAACCATTTCTCTCCTATTTCCATTTGGAAAATCACTCACCATGTACTCCAAGATTTTGGGCTCAACAGCCCTCATTGGGCTTGCCCAACTCGCCACGGCAGCTACTACAACTGGAGCCTACACCGACGCAAACACTGGCATCGAGTTTCAACAATACTCGGACACCACGATAGGATATAGCTTTGGTATTGCGGTCCCTCAGAACCCAACAGCCGATTTCATCGGTCAATTGGTGGTTCCTCTCACTTCTGGTGCAGGTTGGGGTGGGCTTTCCATGGGCGCCGGCATGATTGATAAACTCCTCTTTGTTGCATGGCCCAACGGTGAAGAGATTCAGTCCAGTTTCCGATATGCCACCGGTTACTCCAACCCCGCTGTGTACACAACCTCGACAGTTGCGGCTCTGCCAATTGCTAATGGTACATTTATCAACAGCACGCACTTGTCCTACACTTTCCTTTGCCAATCCTGTGTGATCGGAGGCTTGACAACTTTCGATGCTTCAAGTGTACTCGCCACTCTCGGTTATGCCGTATCAAGTTCCAATCCGACCACTCCATCTGACTCGGGAAGTGCTTTGACATACCATGATGTCGGTGCAAATATCTACAACCTCAACTTGACAGCTGCTAGATCTGCGCAATACTCTACATGGGCTTCATGGGCATCTGCTGCTACTCCATCTACTGGAAACTCAACTAGTCCGGGAACTGGTAGTGGCTCAAATAGCACAGTCCCGGCTCCCACTACACTCAACACTACTTACGATGTCATTGTCGTTGGTGGTGGTGCTTCAGGTATTATTGTTGCTGAGCGTATTGCTGAGAGTGGTGTCAGTGTCCTCCTCCTTGAGCGTGGTCCCGCCAACACAGTTGCCCTCGGCTCCACTCAAGGCCTCTCTTGGAATTCCACTCTTACTCCCTATGATGTGCCTGCTCTAGGCAGTAGTCTTGCGTCCATTTCGGGAACTAAGTTCTGTTCTGATACTGCATCTACTGCTGGCTGTCTTCTTGGAGGTTCGAGCTCCATCAATGGTCTCAACTTCATTCACCCCGCTGCTCATGACTTTGAGAATTGGCCAACTGGATGGGATTGGGATTCTGTCTCCGACGCAGCTGACCGTCTCTACTCTCGTAATCCTGGTACCACCCAGCCTTCGGCTGATGGAAAATACTACGATGATTTGGCATACACTACCTGGTCAGCATATCTTGGACAACAAGGTTGGAGTGAGGTCGACTCTATTGAGAGTCCCAACAAGAAACAGGCAGTCTTCTCTCGTCCTGCTTGGAGTATCTCCAATCACCTCCGAGCTGGTCCCGCTAGAACTTACATGCCGTTCGCCGAGCAGCTTGACAATTTTGAATTGAAGCTCGAATCTAGC
Source organism: Botryotinia convoluta (assembly GCA_004786275.1). Classification (NCBI taxonomy): domain Eukaryota; kingdom Fungi; phylum Ascomycota; class Leotiomycetes; order Helotiales; family Sclerotiniaceae; genus Botryotinia; species Botryotinia convoluta. The sequence goes on along the minus strand of PQXN01000181.1, from coordinate 75,939 downwards.
GTCATCCAGGTCTTACGAAATGGAAGCACAATCACCGGTGTTTTGACTCAGGCTACAGATGGTTCCCGTCAAATCATCAATCTCAATGCCAACGGTAAAGTTGTCCTCGCTTCAGGCGCTCTATCGACTCCCCGTATCCTCTGGAACTCTGGCATTGGTCGATCTGACGCGCTCAACATTGTTAAAACCGGCACATCTGGTGTCTCTCTGCCAGACTCGTCCGATTGGATTGACCTTCCTGTCGGTCACAATTTGAAGGACCATGCTCAGGTGCCTTTGCAGTTTACTACTTCACCTGCCTTCAAGGCTTTTGATTTCACTGGACTCGCGACAATGCCAGTTGACACCGACTTGGATTTGTACAAGCAAGGCTCTGGAATTATAACACAGGCAGCTCAGCGAATGCACTTGTGGACCTCAATCACTGGTACTGACGGTGTAGCTCGCTACCTCCAAGGCACCGTTAGCGCGATGGCCGATGATACTATCACTATCAAAGCCTTCCTCACTCATGGTACTACCAGTACTGGTGAGCTTGGGATCTCGGCATCTGGTAGTACCGTTCTTAACACCAAGCCATGGTTGCAAACAACTGAAGATATGGCTGTCTATTCAGAATTTATTCAGTTCTTCTTGAGCATGGTGTCTAGCAATTCCTCAAATGCCGCAGGAAACAGCAGCTACTCTCTCAGCTACAAGACTTCAGGAGCAACCCCCTCAAGCATCATTTCGTCTTCTCTTGTCACTGGTGATCACTGGGTTGGAACTGCTAAAATGGGCACAGATGACGGACGTACCAATGGTACCGCCGTTGTCGACTTGAATACCAAGGTATACGGTACTGATAACCTTTTCGTCGTTGACGCATCCATTCACCCCGATCTACCAACTGGTAACACCCAGGCTATCATCATGATTGTTGCTGAGCAGGCTGCTGCTAAGATCGCAGCTTACGACGTCGCCACCTGAACCGGTAGTACTACAAGCACCCCTACTGCTATCGTTGCATCCAGTGCCACCAGTGCTGATTCAGCCGCCAAAGCTGATGATGATGAAAGATGTGAGGCTTAGATACAATAGGATGGTTTCTCCTTTATCCTTCTTTGTAAATAGTTTGTCAAATTATAGAATATAGACAACCAATGTATATTGCGCATACACACAAATTATACTCCTTGCTCTTTGTGAACATTCCACAGAAGATGCCTGATCAGTAGGAAAGGTGTATCCTGGTGCCGTAGCTATGTTATGGGAAGCAAAAAATGATTTCTGCTTAAAAACGTGAATGCTGCATGGGTGTTGTGGCTAGGTAGCTACCAGATGCTAATGTCCATAGAGACGGCTCGTCAACAAGCAGAATGATCCTCACAAATGACGGTTTCGGTTTGCGATTGTTAGTTTGATACTCGATCCTCCTAGATCATGGCTTCGATTACACGCCACTCGAAACATTTGCTCGAGTCCTGAAGAACCCAGTAGAATTTCTGTGGTGTTTGCAGGAATGGACAACATTTTAATCTTGGACCTGAAGTCATGATTACGGATCAACGCACAATACAACCGCCAACAAAAGGCAACGCCTAATAGCAAACTGTTAATGAACAATAATTCCAGCTTGATAAGCATTACCTAGATGTGAGAAACAAGACCTTCCTTTTCTGACATAGATAATCAATTTAAATGCATCGGGATTTTCGGAAATTCCAAAGTCAAATTGTGATTACATAATAACGCATGACTTACACATGACCAGAGAGAGCAAACATCTCTCTGTTGCACGCCTACAAAATGGAGATTCAAAATTTGAACGGGGTCAGATTTTTAATTTTTTTTTAATTTTTAAACCGACCCTTCCTTCTTCTTCCATTGCAGCAACTCCGACACGTAAGGTGCTTTTGAAATATTCGTTTTAATTCAACCACATAATATATTAATAACTTCAGGATTAATTAATGATAATTCAGATTGCCTTAACATACTGTCTATTTGAATTGATAATTGAAGCTATTTAGATGTATTTATTACATTGGTGATGGAGTGAGTGGCTTGAAAACCTGTGGCTGGTGATGAATCTCGATCTACAGCTACACTTCATTTGGCCAAAAATGATAGCCTTCCTCAACTACCTTGCAATAAACATACAAGGGTTACAATGTAACACTTCAAACGTTTCACAACCAGGCACAGCCAGATTAGATGGATGACATCTCATCTATTATTTTGTTTTAAGTCAACAGGATACTGAAACTCTGAACCGATCCTACGTGGGGCGTTATCAACGTCCCGTGATATGGCGATATCAATGTCGTGATCGATTTGTAGTCAGAAGTCTGACCGCTTCCTTTGAAATCAAGATGCAAAGGAAACTTTATACTACTTTGTACGGAATACCCGTTATCATTATCAAGATCTGAATTGATCACGCCTTAAACCTTCTCGATGGCGAGTGTCGTTGAGACTAAACTCTGGGGAACGAAACGTCAGCGCATACGTTTTACCAATCAGGGGTATAGGGACTTGCGGCTCCAGTATAGGGAGAAATATCAATCCATCAAAGACATTTGATCAACGAATGACGAGTCGGATGAGTAGATATATATGGAATGGATATCGGTACTTGTTTTCTAGAAATGATGCGGTATTGCATTCCCCACATATGTGTTGATTCGATTCAACTCGATCGTCAGCTCCTGCCCCGCAATAAAGCATCCCATCGACCTTGTTCCTGGGAATGAAACTTCTCGAATGGCGGTGGAAAAGTTATTTCGAGATTTCCATGCTAAATCGAGTCAAAAGATCCCCCTGAAATTGCAACGGTGAGCTCAAAGGAACTTCAATGTCAGGCTTTTGGTACGGGGCGGAGAACTAGGTATTCGCAGACTAGTTACGTTTCTAAGTAGGTATCTACATGTTTATTACGTGCGATTGATTACCGTGCGTGCTTGGATTATGATATCAGATGAAGCAAGCGTGTGTGGGGTTTGTAATGCCATTCGAAGTTTCAGGCTTACTCATTCTTTAATTTGTTGATTTCAAAGTTTGTAAACGCAAGATGGTGTGCTTGATGGGATCGATGGTGCCATGTCACTCGGGTTCGTTCTTATATAGGTAGATTCCTAAGTAGGAACTTATTTCTTCGTACCACTTCCAAATTATCACTATTCCCTGAATTTCTAGAATACGCAGTAATATTCATTTCTTGAGCATACATCTTAGTCGAATACTTTCCACGTTTAATACTGTCTTTCTCAAGATGGCTCCTTCATTAGAAGTTGGTCTTGAACAGGCTCCTACTCCTCTTCCCACTAAAGTTACATCCACCACCAAACCGGCGCTTTCTTATACACCAGGTCGCACTATAGTCGAGAAACACGAGACCTATGAGTATGATGATCTCCGACCTTCTTTCCCAGAGAAGAAATGGTCAGCGTTAGAGGAAGTCCCATACACAGACAAAGGACTTTTGGGTTCAGATACCTTCAAAGACCTCTTGGCAACTGCTACTGATGTATTCGACTACGTCCCTAAAATTGGCACCGAAATCCACGGGGTTGATCTAGCCAACCTCACTGATGCTGCCAAAAACGATCTTGCTCGGCTCATCTCCATCCGGGGAGTCGTCTTTTTTCGCAACCAAAAGAACTTTGACATCGAAGCACAACGCAAATTGGGTTCTTATTTCGGAACACTGCATAAGCATGCAACCACTTCCGTGCCCAAACGCGGAGATCTAGACGATGTCCATGTCGTATACACGGACGAGAAATCTAAAGACCAAAGAGCACTTTTCACACCTACATTTCTCTGGCATTCAGACGTAACATACGAAATTCAACCACCCTCCTATACCTCACTTAAAGTTCTTACCGGGCCACCTCGCGGCGGCGGCGGTGACACTTTATGGTCTTCCCAATACGCAGCCTATGATGCGCTTTCTGCGCCCATGCAAAAGTATCTCGAATCCCTCACCGCGCTGCACACTTCTCATCTCCAAGCCGAAGGCTCGCGCGCGCTGGGTCGACCCGTTCGACGCGATCCCATCATCACTGAACACCCAATCATCCGCTCACATCCGGTTACGGGCTGGAAATCCCTTTTCTTCAACCCTGGTTTCGTGACCAAGATTGTCGGAATCCCAAAAGTTGAAAGCGATGTTATTCTCGCGTATCTGAATGAAGTTGTGGCGACGACGCAGGAACTGCACGTTAGGTTCCAATGGGGAAAGGATGATGTGGCGTTTTGGGATAACAGAATTTCGAACCATACTGCTTCGTATGGGTTTGCGCCACATAGGAGGCATGCAGTCAGAGTGTGTTGTCATGGGGAGAAACCTGTTTTGGAGAAGGACGCAAGGAGTCAGGAAGAGGAGTTGGGGGAGAAGTATGGATTGCCGGTTGTGAATAAGGATGGGAGTGGCCAGAGCAATTATAATGATTAGGAATTGACGGCTGGAGAACGTGTATATATATATTTGCATTCGGCATGGAGTTTGGGAAATGGGATAGGGATGGGGAGTTAAGGATGAGAAGTTCTTCTACAGCGTGTAGCGCCATATGCACGGTAGCTTGCTGCATTTTTAGCGTTGGCATTTAAATTGTTTGATAGCGGATCAGAATTTGTATGAATTCTCATATACAAGAATAAACATAACCATTTACTTACATCGTTCCAAAATCTAATATTTGAACATCAGGCAATGATTTTTAAATATTCACCAAGTGTAGACCACCATCATGGACTTTGACTTACTGACAAAGATTTACCCGTCACTTTACTGCGTGCGGACCTCAATTCTCACATGTTTAACACATTTAATCCAATTCGAAGATAGTACATTAGGTTTCATATTGGTATCTCCAATCAATTCATACTTTGCTTTACGTTGCTTTTCTCGTGCAAATGCCGACATAAATGCTACGCAGAAGAACGAGCACATAGCCCTCGCAACCCAAACTCCCAGACGCCACCTGAATCAATTTCTAATCTCTCTTGGAACAGATTCTCCGGCCTACCCAACTTTATATACACCCATCCTTTAATAAACACCTCCTCTCCCCCTCACGCTGGCTCCATTAACACTGCCCCCAAACCCTGTCGGCGTTTCGCCCCGCCTGTCCCTATCGCCAGGACCCGTGAAACTTCCAAGTTGCAACGCTTGAATACTTTCTCTACTCGCGCCAATCTTACCAGCCACCTGTAAAATACTCTGCTCAAACTCCACAAGTGCCAATCCCAACTCTTGGACCGGGTTTTCTTGTTGATACGCTCTTCCATTTCTGCGCGCTAGTAAGGCTTGAGTTTGTTGCGCTGTGCTTTGTTCTAAGCTCCTTAAATGCGCTTCTAGTTCAGTGAAATTGTTCTGGTACTTCTTGAGCGTCGCGTCTAGTTCATCGGCGGTAGCGGAGAAAAACGACACCAAATCTTGGGCATCAGTGTCATTGGCTGCACTATTGGGATTGTTCGTAGATTTAGTAGCCCAGATGCCAGGGGTCTGATATTGGGTTGGCAATTTTTGATTATCAATTGCGCGGAAACTTAGAGTGGCATTGTCCGCGTCTTTCTTTATCAATTGACGAACTTGATCAATTTCTGTGGCGTCGCGTTCCATGGCTTCCTCCATGCCAAGTAATTTCCTCCGGCAAAATTCGACGTCGTTAGGAATGTGCTCCAGAAGCTTGCCATGTTGAGGCATGATGGCATCGCAGTCGTTTTTCATGGCTATTTGTGCTTGAATTACTTGGTCAAAGTGTTCGATTTGTTTTTGTACGGTTTCGTTAAGGTCGTTGAATCGTGTCGTGCCGCGCATTTGGCTAAGGTCAATTTGAACGCCTGGAACAAGTTGAGGCTGTTGGGGTTGACCCAAGAAACGACTACCCCCAAGCATATTGTTGTTTGTTTGACCTTGTGGTTGATTTTGAGCTGGTGCGCCGAAAAGAGAGGAGGTTTGCTGTGGTTGGGATTGAGTTTGAGTTTGAGTTTGTTGACTTGCGCCACTAAGCTATTTAGTTGATGTATCATTATTCTTTCTTCGCGATGGTCACTTACAAGAGACCTCCAGATGCTGCAGGTTTTGCTTGATTTAAATTTCCAAATAATCCACCTCCATTCTGCGCAGGTTGTGACGAGGCAGTACCACCAAATAATCCACCACCTGTATTTGCGCCAGTTGTCTGATTATTAGGTTGTGCTCCCCCAATTCCACCACCTGTAGCTCCTTGAGTCTGGTTATTGTTAGTGGTCGTAGATCCGAACAACCCGCCCGTTGCAGGAGCAGTCGTCGTGGCAGTCGTTGAACCGAATAATCCACCCCCAGTTGAAGCCGGTTGAGAAGTATTGGCGTTTCCGAACAATCCACCAGTCGCGGGTTGAGCAGGAGCGGCTCCGAACAATCCTCCAGTTGCCGGCGCAGAGGTCGCAGCTGCGGGAGCTGAGCCAAATAAACCACCGGTAGCAGGAGCAGCTGAAGTTGTTGAACCAAATAGTCCACCAGATTGAGGAGCAGATGTATTTGCAGGTGCGCCGAAAAGACCTGTCGAAGGCTTCGCAGCCTGTGTACTTCCAAACATTCCTCCTGATAATGGCTGTGTCGATCCTGATCCGCTACTGGATGAAATGTTAGAATCGCTCTTTCTTTGTTTCGCTCAATGTTCTTTCTCCCTCTATGAAATCTTTCACAATGAATTATTTTGATAGCTTTCCCTTTGCTCCACAAAAAGCTTGGGCAGTGAGTTGGTTGACACGACAAAATAAATAAACCTTCGAATTGGGCAATTCAATTGAATAATTAACTTACAATAAAGAATTAGCAGAATTGGTATTAATACTTAATCCACCTGGACCAGAAAAAGATCTAGTTAAAGCCATATTGAAATAATTCTATCGTTGTGAATTTTCTTGGGGATAATATTTAGATAAAATCAAAGAATAATAAGAGAAAACTTTAATAATTTTCCAGGGCCATCTCGTCCTGACACTTAAGCCTGAACGCGTCTAATATTCACTAAGACTAAGGCGGCCAGGCTATTGTGTTACAGTACATACCATACCTATTTAGCTAGTTAGGTCGTATCGCGACAACTATCAATCCCAGAAATTACAACACGGACTCTCAATACAGCTTCAATAATCAAAATGGATATCGATGAAGATGATGATTTTTATGCGCCCGAAGAGAGTGCGCCGCTTTCTTTAAACCAAGTCGCTCCAACAGAAGCTGCGCAGCCTGAAGTCAAAGCCGAACAACAGGATGAAGATTTAGAGGAGGGTGAGGAGGAAGATGAGGACGAGGATAGTGACTCGGTATGATATGGTTACCTCGAAGCTCTGCTTAGCTTTTGCTGATATGGGTGCAGGACATAGATATTATCACAGAAAAGAAAGATGGTGCTCCGCCGTCCACAAAGCCTCAGTATGTTTTGCGCCCAGCTCATAGTGCTCAGTATTAATGTGAAAATAGAGGCACAAAATATGATAAATTGCCCGGTAGTGATCTTCCAAGCCATACAAAGTCCACGACCGAAGCAGATGAGAAAGCTCCCGCCGTGAAAAGCGAAAAAACAAAGAAGGATTCCGATACACCTGCGATATCTGGTGCAGAATTACCTGGACTGGCGATATCAAAAATTGATGTAAATGCAAAGCCCATGTATGAGCCAGCCGGAAAACCAATCACACAAATCAATATCGATGAAGGTATTTAGCCCTCTTTTACTTTCTCGCAAGTTATTCATGTAATTAATACCAACCCGTTTAGATCTCAACGAAAACGACAAACCTTGGAGAAGACCTGGTACCGACATATCTGATTACTTCAACTACGGTTTCGATGAATTTACCTGGGCTCTCTACGCCAACAAACAAGAATCATTGCGCTCAGAATTCGACCCCAATAAAATCGCACAGAATAATAAGAAAATGTTCGAGGATATGAATATGATGATGGCTATGGGTGGAATGCCAGGAATGCAAGCTGGAGGCGGTATGCCTGGGATGGAGGGAATGACACCAGAAATGATGCAGCAAATGCAACAGATGATGGCAGCGGGTGGAATGGATCCTAGCCAGATGGACCCCTCGATGTTTGGAGGCTCGAATTCGGCGGGAGGTGCGGGGGGATTTGGAGGAGGTCAATTTGGTGGTGGAGGGTTTGATCAAGGCATGATGGGTTCTGGAGGTGAAAATACTAATAGGGGAGGTTTTGGAAGAGGCAGAGGTAGAAGAGGAAGAGGAAATTGGTAAACATGATGATATACCTCAAAGGTCATATCTCTAAGTTTGATGAGGCATCTTAGTCGAGCCGAAGTATACCCAGAAATTGTAAAACAGAATCAACTTTGAAAAGGGGCTTGAAAGTCAAGCCTCCCTCGAAGCGAACACGTGATGGTCAAGTGTGAACAGGTTTGTTTTTGTAGGTCTTCTACCAGTACTTTTTGTGGCTTATGGGAAGATGCTTTCAGTGTTATGGTATTATGGTAATAGAGATGCAAGATTGCATGTTTCAAAGCTTCGTCTACCATGGCATCAAGTAATGGAATGAAGATTTATCTTTGAGTCAATGTAATTGTAATCTGCACTCTATTAGTTCTCTTTACGGTCTGCTTTATTGGAGTTTTGGAGTTATTATTTGCTTTGGGGTGTTGGATATTGATAGTTGCTCCGCGCTAAAACAAAGAAACAAGCACGTCTTGTCATGGTAAAGGAATGTTGTAGTATTGATGTTCCAAGCTTGTAATTTGCATTTGCCCTGGTACCTTGTATTGTACAATGCCCTTAATCATTATGACCATCTTCCACTTTGTAAACACGTAATAGTAGCATGGTGGGCTGGTATTTTGAAGTCAACGGCGATCCTTCCGTGTACCGTTGGAACTTGCTGAGCGAGCATAATTCAGGTATTGATGATAAATCTCTGTGTATTTGCGGAGGCACAAGACTTCGGGTCTGTTGTGTAGGCTGTCTGCAAGTAGCGATGTGGCATCACAAACATCTGTAAAGCTGTTAGCATCACTGCCACGTAGTTTAGTTATGGAATCGGAACGGAGCATGTACGCCTGTACCAGCTTCGGCGCACTTCTATCAAAAGCCAGTGGCACAACCGTTCTTATTGTGCACTCAATCCTAGATGTGACTTTCAATTGCGGAATATACCAAGCGTGCCAAGGGCTGTCGTTTGCAATTGACAATCGAGACTTGCACCGTAGAGACCTATCGTTTAGATGCGTACTTTCCAACGTGGAGTGGAGCAGAAGATGGTATTGAGCCCGAGTATGTGAAACACCCGAGTAGCCTTCCTTCTTGATCTTCACAATCTCTCTTGAAGTGCTGCCAATAACCGCGAAATACAAGAGGACTTCGGCTGCCTTTGATAGTGATGCTCCGCCACAAACGTACACTTTTGCTGCAATCTCCTCCTCCCCGACCTGCCTTCCGTCTTCTTGTCTATTTTGTAATCGATGGGTCCCGCCAACAGCAGATGATATTGTTTTCGTAAATGCGTTCTTGTGATTGCTGGAGGTTGCAGTTGACTGAAAGAAAGCACCAATTAGCAAACTCCATTGAGCCTAAAACGTCCCCCTTGACTAGCTCTGGATCATACCTGCCAAATTTCGTTATTGTATTGAAGGGTAGTAGTTGATGACAAAATCAACATTATAATGATTGTTACTGCCAGATAAGATTTGTGTTTAGGTTCTTGTAGTTGAGATAATTGGTAGTGTTGTGTTCAACTATTCTCAAAAGTTCTGGAGGTCTTTTTGAGGTCTGCGAAGCAGGCTAAGATCTACCGCCTGATATTAATTGATCATAACAATCAAAAATAATGCCTGATTGAGTGTGTTGAAGGTTATAGACATTATATAATATACTTCCTAATGGTTGTCATAAGGTTGCCATGATTTACACCAATTGTAAAGAAAGTGGTTGATGGGTGTGATGGTAAACTTTTTGGTCTATCGAGCACAAGAATGGTGTCTGTGGAACAAAACTTAGTATATCATAATACTTGGACCTTGTTCTTGGTGTTTCGTCACAATTAGTTGCAAGTTTTGAAAGTTTTTGAGTTTTTGAGATGAAGTGTTGATCGAATCCGGAAAAGCATAGGTGTATACCATCATAATTCAGACAAAACAAAGAGACATTGAGTCAAATAAAAGTGTTTTGGTGAACTTGATAGTACCAATGGGGATAGATAAAGTCCTTACAGTTAGAGTTTATTGGCTAAAGAAGTTCTGGAAAAATTAGTGAGCTCAGAGATGAAGTCACCTTACAAGCTCAGGCTCGGGCTGGACGACATGGTCCCAAGCATTACTTTGATTGAAATAAAGGCATATTCACCCTCATAGGACACTCTTTCAAACCATCTACTATTTATTCAAGTTAATTTCTAAGTTTAACAAGAAGCTGATATGCTTGAAAAGGCTAGTTACTGATCCAAAATTATCCTTATGAAGCAAATACAGAAGAATATAGCTTTAAATTTTGATTGCAGCTTCCCAGTGCCTTCAATAGCAAGTGGAATAGTGTAAATAGATTACATGCATCCCGCAAGGGGTCATTAGAAGTGAGATACTCCGATGTATTCCCTCAGGAGGCCTATAATTAGACCGGGAGTATGCACCGAAGCATGACTTGTAGCCCGCTCTCTCAAAGAGGCTTAGAATTGAAAGGAGATCCCTGCAAACTTCGAGGCTAGGTTTTTCTCGTAGCTTTGAGCAGCTTCCTGCCAAGTGTCTTCGTACAAATAGTTATTTCCTCTTCCTTCTTTCCAAAACACCAACAACCAAACCACCAAAACGCCAAAAACAATTGAAAATGAGCACAACAACCCTTAAAAAGCATTAAAGAAGTAAGTTACATTGATCAAATTCTACCTGTATCTCTTTCAGAAGGCACTTGTATCGATTTAACCATAATTCGATGGCTCTGCCTGCAAAATAAGTGTGGAAAGCATGGCTTTCGCACCAGTTGAGCAGCAGATACCGAGATATTATTCCGTCAGGTACCTCAAGCAGTCACTATTCAACTTAATACAGTCATATAGTCCTCTTTGATAGCACGTTACTGATTTGAATTGATTTAGGTACGCCACTACTTTGCGAACAATCCACATTCGTGAAAGACCAAACTGACCAGATTATCCTCGCCGCCGACAGACTTAAAAATACAGTGAGTTCTATTCTTTGTGCCTCTTCTATCTTTATCCCGTGCGATATTCCTACTACTTTAACAATTTTTGTCTGTTGCTAACAATATTTACAAACAGGTGAGCATCTTCCATTACTCTCAAGTCTGCGCAAACACCAAGTCCAGTCTTTGGCCTCTATCTTCCTCCATATGTGTACGTTCAATTTTGTTCTTATCTCAGCTCTTTCTATATTCCTCTTCCACGTGGACCATAGTGGTATTGTCTACAAAGCTCCAACAGTCGGCATCCTTTCGTGCTCTAAATAATGCTTTCTCATACTGCCGACCTCGTTTACGAGAAGGCTTAAGCACCGCAGTTCGGGTATTCTTCCGTTTTCCTTTACTTTATTATCCCCCTGATTTGCTTCCATTGAATATTACTGATTTTGAACTTCCCGCAGTCTCTCCTCTTCAATCGGAACCTTAAGTGGAATTTGATAGTTGTACAACTAATGATGGTCTCCAGAAAGCACTAGAAAACATTAAAATCCTAGAATAGCAACAAAAAAAGTAAGTGAAAACCTCCTTACAACCTTCACCGGCCTATTTATGACAATAAAATGACTCCGTACTAACAAGTTCCAGTGGCCCCTCGACTGGGGCAACTCAATGCCATTTGAACCAGGGTACGAAACACTTTCCATTATATCGCTTCCACTCGTACAGAAAAAATCACGATTTCTATCTCTGTTCACGGCGGGCACGATTCTTGTCAAAACGCCTGATGAAATAAACTCAATTGCTTGATAAGTTATGGCCAACAAGCGTTGTAAACTACGTACAAGAAAAGAAACTGGCCAGGTGGACTCTAGTATACCCAAACCAACTCACATTTAGTGTGCATTTGGCTTTAAGTAGAAGCCAAGTATTACACCTTAGGGCTTTCATTAAGGTAGCGGGGATTCAAACATCTACATGCTATCTCGAGAGTTTCCCCTTCCACATGCACATGTTCTACCCACTTTTGTTCTTGAATCAATGACATGGCTGATACACAGCTATTGCTGGGTATTGGTGATTTTGAATGATTTTGAAAATATCGCTAACGGTCTCCCTCCTCATCTAGTATCTATTTAAGCTCCCCCTCAATCAACGAAAAATGCCAACAAGAACCTTTAGTGTTTAGTGAAACTTCATGCCTCCAGCATGGCACGGGCTTCGGCCTTTATAAAGGTATGCCCAGTCACAGCAGACGTCTTTCTTCGCAAAGCTATATCTTCGGTGCATGTCTCCTTTTTCATTATTGTCCTTCTAAGATGTCGCTGTCACTGGAGCTTGTTTTACGTCGGAACTTCCGAGCTTCATTCCCACTTCACAACCATGAAGTAGTCAAAGATCTGTCCCTGGTCTACATGGTACCTCTATAATTTATAAAGTAGTGACATACAAGTCTGTTGTCTGTTGAACTTTGATACTGGCAATCATTGGTGGCTGAAGTCTCTCGCTTTCCATATTGCTTACTTCACCTGAAGTAATCACGCTGTTTCTTCTCATTAGCATTGGTGATCATTCCGGTTGCTATGGATGTGAATATATGTTGTCAATTAGTTCTCAGTGGTGTTATTTATGCTAGCTGCATGCAACCTACCGTGATTTTTGTCACCCGCTAGTATTTGTCGATTGAGAATGTCAGTACTTCAAGCCATACTAAGTAAAGCTCTGTCTCATCTGCTGATATGTCCGTTACAACTTGTGTGTGAAAGCTCAACACATGACCAGATAATCGCAATTGAAGAAGGGACTTGCAGATAAAGTCGGCCTGATCTATATTCGATTGTCCATCACTTCTATCAGGATATTTTGAATGGAGATCAAATCAAGATAGTCCTTCTATCATCAATTTTCTATAGTTCATCGAGGTCCTCACCAACTACTGGTGAACAATCTACAAGTCCCTAACATAATTTGTGAATGAACCCACATATTACTGTGAACCTTGGTTGTATCGTATGACCGAGACTCTAAAAGAATTGATCAACAAATACTTGTGTTATATATGACCATTACTTCCATTCTCACGAAAGTGCACTCGCCGTGTAACTCCCGACTCTCTGAATTCCTTATATAAAGCTATAACGTATGTATTCTTAGCGGTTGCTACAATACAAGACACTTAGATATACGCATTTGTTCTTGAAATACAAGCGTATCAAAGATAATAGTATGTACTGCATCGCCTGATGATTGGAAAGGTTCATTCACGTGGGTCCACTTTTCTATTCAAAGAGATTGTGGAAAGGGGTTCAGACGAGAATTCAATACAATACAATCATTGTATCCCAGGGCAACAGGCCACTCTTTTCTGATTTAAATCACTACCAGTTTCCATTTCTACCATTCTAACTGGCTCGTCAAAATTACCTAATATCTCATTACCTCGGTTTTCGTACGGGCTGTCTTCTAAGCTTTCAAGTTCCCCAATCAACCAATACGGCTCCTCGCTTGATTCATTTCCCTCTTAAAATCAGCCTCCATTCACGGTTTGAATTCACTTAAATATATTTCTTGATCACATTGACTTGGTACCCACTTTATTTGGTTCCCCTTCTCGACTCAGCTTCCTTTCCCTTGTTTTAAAAACATCAACTACCCCGCCTGATCCTACTTTCGGACTCCAATTTCCTGAGATTCTATAACCTCTTTCCTTCAATCTCACATACAATTCAATACAAGCAAAAACAATCAATACAAAGTACAGGAAAAACAATACAAGTTCCTTAAGATATTTTCTTGTTCGTTGCTTCTTTACTTACTATTCTCTTTCTTGTCTACTTATCATACTACACCATACTTTCTTTGAAATAATCAACACGAGTTGTCGTATCCAGACTTATTTTCTGATCAACAGATACTCAAGAGCAATTCCATTTTCGCACACCAGCGTGTAGGTAATACAGTATTTCATTCATTCATACATATTCTTTCATATTGAGATATTTACTCTTACCTTTTTTGATTTCCCACGCAAGGATAATTCACCTTCAAAAAATATTGACTAACTTTCATATTCATTTCCAGAAGATGGACCAAGACGACAATGGTTCCGAGTACGGTACTAGTGGGTACCCTGAGGAGCACCTCCGACAATCAATGTCGTCAGCTCCTCGGGGTCCCCCTGGTCCGTACCGGGCCATTTACTCAGACCTGAACGACATGCAAGAGACAAAGCGTCGTCGAATCGATGAACGCATGGAGGCAGCCTATGAAGAGGGACGCTTGAGTGGTGCTCCTGTTGACCCTGCCGATCAGCGAGAATTCATTAAAGACTTGTTCGAGGCGTTCAATTCCGTCGAAACAGAGGGCGATGACGCCATTATTGATAAGCCGACCAAACACGGCAGGTTGTCGCAAGCAGCCACTAAGTTTAAGGAAAATCGTTACCCGGCATACGCAATTGAGGAAGTTTGCTGGGAGATTTTCGTAAGTAGACCCCCTACTATTTTTTAAGCCTCGCTCAGTTCAGAATACTAATGAAGAAATCACAGGACAAGGCTAGAATTGTACAAATGGATGTGAAGCTCCTAGAAGCATTTCACGAGTCAAAGTTCGAGGGACCAATGATCCATACCTCGTTTGGTCAACGCTGGACAGCTATTTGTAGCGCCTGCACTGTGAGTATTCATTCAATGCTCCCAGAAATATAATCTAATCTGTTTCTTAGCGTTCAAAAGCTTTGTGCAAAATGTTGTTGGACGCTCCATACCTCGACCGTTTCGTTAGTCATCCACAGGGAGAGCTGAAGGTAAACGATTTTATCTTTTTCTATTTTCGTGCTATTGCTAACATATGAATTTAGATGAAGCTCAATAACAAAAAGATCAACGCTCAGCGCGATGCACAAAACGAAATTGGTCGGCAATTCTTGAGCAAGGGCGTCGGACCCGAAGCGGCAGCTACAGCTTTAGCTAAATTGCTTCCTGAAGAGGCACAGCCATATGACAGATATGCCCGCTTCAGCCCTCATCAAGCTTCTGGTGGTAATGTAGCTGGCCCAAAGACGCCCATAGCCCCAGTTCGCATTCAGCCTGCTCGATCAGCTGTCACCAACTCAACCAAGCGCAAGAATATGTTAGAGTCGGAGGACGAAGATGAGTCTGAGGAGGACGATTACATCGACTCAGCAGTTAGATCTAACGCCAGACCAACTCTTCGAGGCCGTCGAGCGACTCTCAAGACCCCTACACGATCCAATACCAGCAACTCTGTCATGAGCAAGACTCCGCAAACCAAAAAGACCAAGGGGCAACCGACCAATACACGCTCACGTCTCATCAATAATAAAACTCCCCTCAAATCACAGGAAGTAGTGGAAGCCGAAGCTGAAGATGATTACAAGAAGACTATTTGCCGACTTCTTGGTCTTGACCCCAAGAATTCCAAGGTCATGGCTTATAGCCTCGAAGATCTCAGATGGTATGCAAGAGCATACAATGTCGACTATATGGAAACTGTATGGTCACACCCACAATGGCCTGATTACAAGGGTCTTGGACATGTTCTTAAGGACAAGAACGACAACCGTGTGGACCACTTTTCTATCATTATCAAGTCATTGATGCCGCTTGCTAAGCTGCGGGGAGATTATGTCGACGGAAAATTGATGCCGCATAGAAATAGGACCTTCAAGCCTAAGTCACAAGAAGATTGCATGGCGCTTGGTTCTGCTATGAATGCTGTGCGTTTTCACGCTGGATATCCTGCTCCTGTCAGTATTGAGTCTCACGGTACCTCGCAAATGATTGCAGAGAACACAAGTCTTAAGCCTCAAGTACGTCAGGCCGTTGAATATCAACAATTTGATCACGGTTACTATCAACGTTCGAGTGGATATGATCAATCTGCCTCACAGTATTATCCCTACAGCCATAATCGTTCTCAACATGCCAGCCATCCATCTCAGCATGTCAGTCATTCACCTCACTTAGCTGCTTCCACCAGTAGGGGTTATAATGATGGCTCGTTTCAACACGGACATATGGGCAATCAACAATCATTCACTCCCCACCCGGGCTACAACTTCACCACTTTTGGTTCTAATCCTCAAGGCGGCACCATGTTCAATGATTGTCTTGAATTCTCTGGTCCGATCCAAACTGGCTATGCCACCTCTTTCAGAGGTCAGACCCCTAGCTACAACCCTAATCACGCTGTCCCAAGCAGTCCTTACACCACCCCTCAACTTGGTCATAATGTTGGCCTTGTCTCACAAAGTCCACATTTACCCAGTCTTACCACTCAGCATAGCGATGGCACATACCCAGACCCGGAGGATTGCTCCAATCAACAAAACTCGCAATAGATTCGAGGTTCAATATCCAGTCATCGACTGGTCTTTAGCTGGAATTTGCTCTCTTCATTCATCAACCTTTTGATTCCTCAATTGCACTCTGGATCCTTACGGTCTATCACAGACAGTAACGTGTCAGATGGCTTCTTTTTAGTGCAGTTTTGCACTGCCCTCGACGCATTTCTTTTTCCGCTTTTTATCTTCCGATTTTACAGGCTTCATTTTACCTCGACTCGATATTATCAAAGCGTTCAACATATAACGGGTCATTGTGCATACAACAGCAGCGCCATACATACACTTCTTTTCGTTACTCCTGCTTCTTGCAGGTAATTATTGCGGTAACTTGACTCTATGGGTTCAGATATCGACTTGATTGACACCATACACGCATTTCCCTTACTCTCTACCTCCGACTCACACAATACTTACTGATGTCTGTATCATATGAGCTCCAGTAGCGAGTATGTTATTTCTCGCAAAAGAGATATCCTTCGTCGGTATTGTACCACCCACTCTACCGTCTTGCATGATTTCATTCGACAATTGGACCCACTGAGCTCCAGTGTCAATCGATTCATTGACGTCTCTTCAAAAGCTCTTCTTCTTATTTTCAACTGCAAGTCGAACGGATACACTGCAGCATAGATACATTCAGCATCACTCACACAGCGGAGTTTTCGGAAAACGATACCCAGGGCATTTTCACGGCAATTCGCACTCGCATAGCATTCACGACATTTACGACACTTTTTTCAGGTACTGGCATGGTTCTACAATCACGGGCATTACATTGCAAGGTGTTGGCGGTCTTATCTCAGTTTCTTCTAGGATATAAGGCATAGCGATGGAGTTGGGAAAAGATACCCTTGAAAGCGTCCTTTACGGTTCTTCAGCGGGATTTTCAGTTTTCTTTTTAGTTATCATGGTTTTTCATTCATGAGGCATTGCATTCGTGCCCTTTCTCTGTATTTTACTTTCTTTCTTTGGATCGTTGTTCCAATTGCTTGCAATGGATGACTTTCCTGTATTTTAGCTTTACTTTCTTTTGTCTGCAACCCTTTGAAGGCTTCAATCTTTAATGAGACTATGCATTCTCACCATTTTGATGTGCAAACTTGAAATCGTGATATGTGAATTGATGACAGTGACTCTAAGAAATTGAATGGCGTTTATTGACTTGAGTGTATTCACGATGACTCGCCAAAGGATTGCATAGATGTGGTGAAGTCAAGCTAGCAGAGTTGAATGAATGATGATGACCTCTGATCTATTCATTATCTCTCTTCACTTCATGGTACTCGTTTAGACGAGCCAATATTCCCTGGATCCTAATGAATACTGCAGTACTGCTCTCATACCATTTTCTTAAGATGAATGGAATTTGATTTAGGCAGGGGAAACCACACGATAGATCCCCGTTCCTTTCTCTGTGCACAAACTTTACACATGGTAGTTTCATGCTGGGAAAGTTTTCATTATAGTAGATATACGGGGCTAACTGGCAAGGTATCTTAAATCTATACTATTTCACCAAAAGTCTATCCACTTTGTACGTTCTATCGCGAGGCAGCTACATGCAAGTCTAAGTATCTCTCTTCTAGTTAATCAAGATCCCATATCTTTCATAGGGAAAGTTCTCTAAGGTCTCCAAATAATCACCCCATCCATCTCCTACCGTACCAACAACACCATCTTCCTTCAAGTTTCCTCCTTCTCCCGTCGATCCTGCCAGAACTTCTCCTTCTCTCCCTAAAAACTCATTCTTTAATTCTGGATGCGGACACCACACTACTCTCATCCCTGCCCTTCTCCCACTTTCTACACCTGGCACAGAGTCCTCAAAAACTAGACATTCTTCCGCTTTCACGGGCTCCTCTCCTTCTTCTAAACTCTGGTTTATAGTGTCCAATGCTAGCCAATAAATATCTGGAGCAGGTTTGCCACGTCCAGGTCCAATTCGTGGATCATCACCTAGAACTTTTCGATGTGGAGGAAAGACTTCGAAAAGTGTTACATGATTCATAGTTTTGGCATCGTACATCTCCTTATGACTACTCGTCGCTAGGGCAATATGTAGCTTCCTTTCCTTCTCTCCTTCCTTTGCTGCTGATCTTGCGTTCTTTAACTCTTCTAAGAGTTTCGTTACACCAGATAACGGCATACAGGTTTTAAACAACTCCCGCTTGAGGGATTCTTGTTCTTCGATGTATTGCTCACGGGAAATTGGGAGGTTGGCCCAGCCAAAGAAAATTTCGCTGGCAGAAGCTGCGGGTCGACCTTGTAATTGTGCTTTTATGGACCAGGGAAGTGGTGGTCTGTTATACTTTTCGAGCAGGGTATTGGTGACAATAGAGTACTTGTCTTCGGAATCGAGAAGGAGTCCGTCCATGTCGAAGAGACATGCTCGGATTGGGGGAAAGCTGGCATGATGTTAGACGGAGTTATGTAGAAGAGGGACAAAAGAGAGTGGGAAATAAGGTTTCAGTGCAAAAACCTACTCTGTTCGAGGTGTCATATTTGCGGTATTGTGCTATAGCTCTGATATCAATAGAGTCTAAAGCTGGCGTGAGTGAAGTGGGGGGTTAAGATGTTGGCGGGGTAAATATCACACGCGGTCGGTGCGGCCGATGCGGTATCATTTCCGTTCGTACATGCTTCACGCCAGCAGACCTTACAGAATACACCCCGAAATCATTCATTCATCATGACGACACGTACCGAAAAGTTCCAGCGCAAACCTCGCGACACTGATGCCGAACCATCAGAGGCTGAAGAAATCCTAAGATTTTCTCCTGAAGAAGAAGCTGTGCGTATTTCCACACCATTTTGCGATGCGCAACCGCATTCTATTTACTTATTACTAATGACGTAAATGATAGTCACTCCTCGCCGAATCTAACACGCTAAAGGCCTCTGCCAATACTTTATTTTCTCAGAAATCATACAAAGAAGCTATCGATACATATGAAAGCGCATTATCGACGTGTCCGAAATATTTAGAATATGAGAGAGCGGTATTGAAGAGTAATTTGGCGGCTTGTCATTTGAAATTAGAGGCGTGGAAGGAAGCTGCCAAAGCAAGTTCAGAAGCTTTAGATGGGCTAGAGAAGCTGCAGAAAGATGAGGCGACGGATAAGAGAAAATATGAGGATGAGGATGCAGGAAAAGAGGAGGTAAAAGAAGAGGAAGAGGCAGACGAGGAAATCATCAGTGAGGGAGCTACAAAAGCGGAGGATACCAGAGGAAAGAATATCGATGATGCGAAAGAGAGTCGAACAAAGGACATTGAGAGAATAAGAGCAAAAGCTTTGATGAGAAGGGCGAGGGCTAGGAGCGAACAGGACGGATGGTCTACTTTAGCTGGCGCCGTGGAAGGTACAGTTGTTTATCTCTTTCCTTCATTGGCAATGTCATGTCTCATGCTGGTGCTCGGAGTCTCGATCTAACATATTACACCCCGCAATCTAGATTACAAACTCCTTTCAACCTTTACCAACCTCTCAGCCATAGACCGCAACACAGTTGAAACACAACTTCGTGTTCTACCACCGAAAAGTAAAGCAGCTCAGGACAGAGAAATGGGCGAGATGATGGGGAAATTAAAGCAGGTTAGTTTGATTGATTCTTGTAAGTCCTATTTCTTTTCGTTCATAAAAGCTTACGATTGGGGATGTGATACTATAGTTCGGAAATGGCATACTGAAGCCATTTGGATTATCCACCGATAATTTCCAGATGGTCAAAGATGAGAAGACTGGTGGGTATAGTATGAATTTTAATCAAGGAGGGGATTCATGATTACGAATATTTGGCCGATACTCAAAATCAAGGCTTTGTGGCTCCAAGACAGGATCAGAGGTCACACCATAATTGTCTATCAATCCCGAGGGTAGGTATGTTTGGGTGCATTTTAGGCCATTTTTGAGGCGTACATTCTACATCCTTACAATTCTAAGCAGCTGGTATGTACTAGGATACTGGACGCTGATAATAGCTTTGCTATACCGCACCTTTACCTATCACAACGAATCTTCCCGGGCGTGCTTTGTGCACCCATTTGATAACAAGAATATAATCTGTTTCACAAGGTCTACACCATGCTTATCTTTGCGCTTCATATATCGATTTCACATGATACCCTTTGTTAAGTCCAAGATGACATTTTTATAGACGAATGCGTACCCCGTTGTATGCTCAACACTCTTACCCGAAAATATCCCCCACGAATCGATCCCCCCACATGTTCTTAGTCCTCTCCTTTTATTCGCTTATATCAATTACGACCTCTATCCTGGCCATTTTAAAGTCAATATCCCGTACGAAATATGGCCTCGAATAAGGTCAAACTAGCCAAATAACTGATCAATCCTGCCCTATAATTTCTCCACGACCTCTTTATTTTCTACTTCTTCTCTTCTTCTTTTATAAGCTACAGATTAATCGAAAATGCGGCGAGTCTCAAATACACGTCCCTTGTACAAGGTTGGAGGGAAGGAGTCTTAGACACGCTTGTCTTACTGTACCATCGTACCGTATTGAAGCTCATTTTTTTGACTTGACCTCCGCATTCTTCGTTGATACTTGAAACTTTTTTTAGTTCTAAATCACTCCCGATATCGAGACATTATAACTCTCTGCTTCGTGCTACACTTTTGTACGACCTTTCCCCATCTATGAAGGGAAGGGTCAAGCCGTCGCGATAAACTTAGGTTTGACAATTACAAGGAGGCACCGCGTCGGGATATATATATCTACTGCATATGCATGCACCTCCCTCTATGCATATCACTTCTCTCTCCTATCGAAACATCGCTTGCAAAAAACCTACAGCAAACCAATTTTACTCGCGGAAAAAATAAAAATTTATCAACTATATATTTAACTGGGGGTGAAGTGTTCAGCGATGAATTATACAATCTTTAAGATCTTTCTCTATCCTTGCTTATTGATAGGCCTTATTTATCTATCTTTATTCATGGGATAACATAATTTTACGGTTTCATTCCACATCACACACAGCACTGTATCCTATCTTCAATTCAAACCTTAATTTTCTTCAAAATACTTTTATGAATCTTCACTCTTTTGACGATCATGAGATCTAGATTTAGATCTATTCTCCATCCATCATTTCCCCTACTCCAACTCTATATCAACAAACTCTCTCACAATCCATCGAAACCAAAAGAACTGAAACCACCCTAATTCCCACGACGTCATAATTCTTCCTCCTTCTTCCAAACGAAACCCCTGACAGCCCCACCGCTACCCCCCGGATCATCACATGAAAAAGATCTGTGCGTTTTTTATTTAAATAGGATACCAACTGACCATCGAATTCCTCAAATCCCATTATTGAAGTTTTTCGTCCACGGTCTACGGTTTTCTCGATTGTACGAGTACATATATCCAAAGATACATGATACATATATACATATAGAGCTACGGAAAAGAGGAAGAGAGAGAAATATTCATAGGCAAAATGTCCAACTTCCAACTCCTCACAAAACCAACTTCATTGAGTGGAGAGTCTCACCGCAAATCTCCTTCTCTTTCTTTTACGCCCTCTCTTGCGCCTTCCTCCTCAATTTCTAAATCTAAAACTACATCTAAATCAACATCTTCATCTCAATCCTCCTCATCTTCGGCCCTCCGTCCCACCTTCCGTCCTCTCTACAAAACCCTCTCACTTTCCTACCGATATCCCTCTTCCTCGACCAACAATCCCTCTTCCACAAACGGTACATCTACCACTTCCACCACTTTTACCATCCTCCTCTCTATTTACAAATATATCGATCTTTTAGCTCGACGTTTAGCGTTTGAATTCGCGCTGTTTATGTTAGGGGGAGGGTTTAATTTCATGCTTTTACTGTTGTGGCCTGGGTGGATACCAGTTTTGGGGGTGGTGGGGGGCGTGTGGTGGGTTTGGGGATGAGGGGTTGGGGAAAGTGGAATTTTGGTATTGGGATAGGGGAAAGAAGAAATCGAAAAGGGAGAATCAATGCGGATGGGGAAAAGAGGAGGAATTGGCAGGAAACTTTCGACAAGAAAGGTAAGAACTTGCGCTGATATCATTATGTTATTTTGAAAGCTAATTTTTCGTTTCTATCCAGGTTTCATATTCCTACCTGTTTTAAGGCTTCAAGTCTATCCATCCATCTATCCCTCAATTTATTCATCCAAAGCGCTCCAGGTCCCGAAACAATTATACAATTTCTATAGACCTCCGCATTTCCAATTTATACCACCAGGACCACGGAGCATTCCCTTAGGAAAAGAAGAATGCGTTTCCGCCAGCATCCCTTTTAACTTCGGTCTGGTAGTCCTTCTCAGGGTTAAATTCTTGCCATACGCTGGCCGGATAGATATGTTTATTCCTCTCATACCATCTGCGATCCACTACTTTTGTAAAAGTAGGATCATCGCCAAATCCCTCTAAATCTTCGACTTTCGTTGTGGGGGTTTTGGTACCACTGGAAGCGGAAGGACGTGAAAGTGGGTTATAGGATTCTGGGATAGGGGAATCGGTATCAAGAGGTGTTATCGAGGCGGTAGGAGGCGGTGAAGAACTATGAGGGAAGAGGACTTGGCTATTGGGTCCAAGGGTACGGTTTATGATAAAGTAGTAGAAATCGTAGTGCTAGAAACCAATATAGTCAGCATTATATCCAATACACATCCAAAAATTCGAAGCCAAGGCAAGACAACTTACATGAGGAATAATCAGACCCCCTCTAACCAACATCAAATCATCTACACCGACTCTCGCCCACTCTCTATTACTGTTCGCCTTCTCTCCAACCCCTAACTCGGCCCCAACTTTCCTACTCCGATCCAAGAAAACCCAAATAAAATCTCCTTTTTTCACCCTCGCTACTCCACCCGGTATATTCGTCCCATCATAAAACACAAATGGAATCGCAATCTCTGTCCCTTTGACCGCTTCTTGGATTGCCAGAAACTCTTTCCGTAACGATTCTCGTGTTTGCGCTTCTTTCAATAATGCAGATTTAGTCAGCGTTTTGGGGACGAACGAAACGCTAGAATTGACGGCTATTTTCTTCTTCTTGTTTGGAATATCTGGAGTTGCGGATTGTGAAGGTTCGGACTCGGTGTTTTCTCCTCCTTCTTCGTCATCGACTCCGAATGATAATTTGGGTGTTCCCGCTTTCTTTTTCTTTTTCTTCAGGGGACCAGATTGATGATCGGTGGGCGTGGAGGCACTGTACTAATGCTATTAGTCCTATTCGCAATATTTGAATCATACTATCATCTCGCGTTTCCCAATTTTCCCTCCCTTAACCCAAGCGCAAAAGAAATCGAAATAAACTCACCCGTCTCCCACAGGTGTACTAGCTCCACTCCTTCCGCTTCCAATCTCCTGCGCATCCCTCTCCTTCATCTCTACCGCCTCTGCTCTGCGTTTGCGAAAATCAGATAGCTTAACCAATCCCACGGTTTGCGTACTGAGAACATCTTCAACGGTTTTCGATTGCGATGTGAAGCGCGACTGTGGATTTGGCGTTGTGGTGCGCGATGGAGTTTCGGAGGGTGGATTGGAAGACATATTTATGGGGATATAAATTATATTGTAAGGGAAGAATCTGAGACGGTCTGGATCTTGAGAAAATACTAGGTAAATAGATGGTGACTCGAGATGTGGCTATGGTTTTTGTGGCTGTGTTATTTGTGGCTAGTGCTGCATAGATATATTATCGAGAAAAGTCACGGGATACTCGGCAATGTTATCCGAACCTCCGACGTCATTTGTTGAATTGAATTGACTGATTGAGTAAAAATATGTCACTAAGAACTTGCTTGCAGAGAATCTCACCTATCTACCTTGACTACTACCTGGCAGAAACAATATATATCTGCACATACCTACATACTTGGACATACATACTTGGACATACATACCAAGATGTATGTATGGTAGAATATCTATCAACAATCCTCTCATTGGCAGATACTACCTACAATTCGCAACATACCATCAAATAAAGAGAATTTCCCCGGAACCCTTAATGCCAAGACTTGCGAAGCCGTTAAGAATCCTGAGAAAAAACAACCACTTCGGATATGATCAACCAGGATTAATCAAGGTTTCTTTTTTTTTCCTTCCCTCTCTTCGTCTCCTTTCACCAGTTATTTATATCAAATCAGCCTTAAAATCGACGAATTCATGCGTTGCCAAGATTTTAAACATAACTTGGCAAAAGCTTGATTGTTATCCTGGTATTTTCAGCGTCATAATCCTCTCGAGCCCCTCCAATCATCCAAATTCATCGAATCCGAATGCGACGTTATATCAAAAACAGGTAAAAACGCGTGGAAAGAGGAAGAGTAGGTACGAATCCATCACTAAACGTTACTAAAATATTTATTCCGACGTTACTCTAAATAACATTTTTCTTAATTGACAATATAATAACTATTGACTTGTTCCCCTCTTCTCTTATCTTTTTTTGCTTCACCATGACATTCTATCAAACTCTTGAAGCCATTGTAACTTTATTTGTACAACTTTTTGTGATATTTCCATATAGTGCTTTAACAATTAGACGACAGCGAGAATTGATACCAAAGGATAAACAATCAATTGAAGATACTGCACGTTCCGAAAAGAAAGATTCAGAAAGAAAATCAGGAGCCATGATATCAGATAAAGTTTACAAGCTCTGTACGAGCCAGGAGACGGTCTCCTCATTACTCGCAAAGGATCCTACTATGGCACCGGGTGATGCTTGGAAGCAATTGTATGGAGGACATGCGGCGGGTGAGAAGGAGAGTAAAAATGAGGCTAGGAGACATCGCGATACAATTACACCAGAAGATTTGCAGAGAGCGTTGGAGTGTGGAAATTGGGGTTCATCCCAGCCAAGTGAACTATTTTTAAAGGTAAGAGGTCTTTATCTGACAATTAAAGATCACTGTTAATAATTGGCAGTTGTATCATGATGCGCTATGTACTCTAGACAATAGTGTGAGCAATTGTATGGTTAGTCCGCCATTGATGGGAAGTTCTGGAGTTATGCCATTGAGTGTTATTTCAGTGTATGTACCACTCAATCTTCCCGAAATTATATCGGACGACCTCCCCCTTTCCAAAAAAAAATTCTAACGAGAGCAAAATTCTAGGGTACCGGATATCATGCGACATATGTCAAATCTAATTGTCCGAGCCGAGAAAGAAGTTATCCTAGCAACAAATTATTGGCAGAATTCGGTTGCCTCGAAATATATTACAAATGCCATGAGGGAGCTTTCTAGAAGAGCTGGCGAGAGAGGTGAGAGGATAGTATTCAAACTACAATATGACAGAGGAAGTGCAAAACAATTGCTCGACAATCATTACTTCGTTCCGGAGAAGGAATATTTAGGCAAAGCTGTTGCTCTTCCTGCTGCGGAAGATATCCCAAATATTGACCTCCAGGTCATGAACTATCACAGACCTATGCTTGGAACGTTCCACTGCAAATACATGGTTGTGGATAGAAAATTCGCTGTCCTCCAAAGTAACAATATTCAGGATAACGACAACATGGAGATGATGACACATTTGGAAGGACCAATTGTTGATTCGCTGTATGACATGGCTTTGATTTCTTGGCATAAGAAGTTTGAGCCACCATTGCCCAGTCATAATTCCCCTGCGGTTCAGGGTGGGCTGAGATCATTTGAAAACAAAGGTCACAATGAAATCTTCGATCAAAATGGAGCAATCAGGGGCCACTTGGCTGTGGTACACCCGGAAAGAATGCAGGCACAATCAGCTTACTCATATGAGCCTCGAGCTTCAAATCAGCCTGGTTATATTCGCCCCGAGTCTACAGTCAATGGCAATTTAGCTACAGGACCTTCAACGACTGAGAGTATCACACACCCTGTTGGAAATGCTGATGATGCGGAAGACCTTAGCAACGGAGTCAAACAGATTCAATTAAATGGTGATCAAAATACTCACCATGGATTCGAAGTTAAAGATCTCAAAACTACAGAAATGATGGCCGAAAACGCAAGGGCAATTGCAACAACAGGAGATGCTGAGCACGTTGTTCATACTAAAGATGGCCAGAAAATTTTACCTGTTTTACCTGAAAACGGCACTCTTGCTCAGCATGGAGTCAACGGACCCGACATGGAGACTCAAGAATTTCTGAGTAATGGAACCCAAGTGATTCCCCAATCACAGATTGAACATCCCTCACCATCCGGCAATCTTCTCCCAGAACACACGACTGATGACCCTCATTACGACGAAGATATCGCCGGCGAAGTAGCCCGAGTCCAAACTGCTATATCTCCCAAGAATGGGGAAACTAGAGTTGAAGCTGTTACTCGTCATCTCAACCACACTAAAAACCCAGGCTTCAAAGGGAATGCACCAGATTGTGCACCACAGGAAGAAATGACTCCTTACATTCCTCACCCAGTTCATGAACCATTCCCTATTGCTATGGTTTGTCGTGAACCATATGGTTCACCAAATCATAGTTCTGTGTACAATCCTCAAAATGAGGTTTGGCTTTCTGCATTGAGAAATGCTACCAAGAATGTCTTTATTCAAAGTCCAACACTCAATGCTGAGCCTTTGGTTCCGGAAATTATCAATGCTTGTGAGAGGGGGATTGATGTTTATTGCTGTATTTGTCTTGGATATAATGATACTGTAAGTTCTATACACCCATATTTCTCAACCGCTTACCTGAAGGTGTCTAATTAATGACTCTAGGGTGAACTCCTCCCAATGCAAGGCGGTACTAACGAAATGATCGCCCATAAAATGTACACCGCTCTCTCTGACGCTGGGAAACAACATCTCCACTACTTTTTCTACGTGGGTAAAGACCAAACCACCCCCTTAGTAGCTAAAAAGAAGCTTCGCGATTGCCACATCAAAGTAATGATCGTAGATGAACATATTGGTATTCAAGGCAATGGAAATCAAGATACACAGAGTTGGTTTCATAGTCAGGAAATTAATGTCATGATTGATAGCGCGATGGTATGTAAGGGGTGGATTGATGGGTTGAGGAGAAATCAAAATACGCATCTGTATGGGGAGGTGGGGAAGAGTGATGGGATTTGGAGAGATGATAGGGGAGAGGAGGCGAAGGATGTTATTGGAGTTGATCCAGGGAGGTTTAGTTGGGCGAAGGGGTTTTTGGGCGCGATTAATAGGGTTAGGGGGACGGGGGATTTTTAGGTGGAGGGTGGGGATGGGGAATGGAGATGGAGATGAGGGAGAGGTAAAAAATGAGGAGGAGAAACAACATGAATTGCATTTCTTTGGGCGTTCGAATGGGATTTTTCAGGTGTTGGGATGTAGTGATGAGTATACGCATATATGACGATGGAGAATGAAATATAATAATATCTACATTGATCATAAACAACATTGCATCAATCCTATCGTCTCCTCATACAAGTAATAGATAGCAAATATACTCCCAAGCAATCTGAAAACCAGGCAGTACATACCTAACCTAACAACAAAGTCAACACAGTTACCTTAAAGCTACTCCCGTCAAGACTCAAAAATGAAACCCACAATTATTTACTTAAGTATACTCTAAGTATGTGTTTAATTCAAATTTCAATCA
The DNA here is from genome assembly GCA_004786275.1 of Botryotinia convoluta. Classification (NCBI taxonomy): domain Eukaryota; kingdom Fungi; phylum Ascomycota; class Leotiomycetes; order Helotiales; family Sclerotiniaceae; genus Botryotinia; species Botryotinia convoluta. Next base: position 47,859 of record PQXN01000181.1, on the reverse strand, counting down.
TTGTGCATACCCAACTATCAAATTAATAAACAAGGGCAGAAGATCAGGAAACTCAAACACAGGGTAGAGAGAGGATTTCTCGTGGTGAGAATTAGAATCCTTGTTTTTTATACTTTTCTGGGGTTGGATTGGGGGTTGAGGGAGGGTGTGATGTGTGTGATGTGATGTTGGGACTTGGGGATGGGGGTGATGATTAAGGTGGTGATTTCGTGGTATGATGGGGTTTTGGAAGGGGAGTTTTGTTGGTGGTTGGTGGTGGTGGTGAGATTGGGGTTGTTAAGGTTGTGTTGTGTGCTTCTTCTGGGGAGGGGGGGAAGGGGTTAGGTTTGTAGATTTGTAGATTTGATGGCCGAGAAAGAATTATTGATAATAAGGAGTCCTTGCTGTAGTATGTATAAGATTATTCCCTGCAGAAATCCACAGCAGCAGCGACAGCAGTTCTTTATATACCTACTTATATTACAAAAATCAATATTAATTAAACAACCTATCAGTCCTCCCTTGCGGACGATGGATACTGAATATTCAAATTCAATCGATATCCTTCCGAGTGTCTGAAGCCAAAATCAAAATCAGTTGAAGCGGAAATCTAAGAGAAGACTCCCTCCTATTTATGATTGGAAAGATGGAAGATGGACATTGTGATGATGGATTTAGAGTGAGTGGAAAGGGTTTTTGTGTTATTGAAGTGGATGTATGTAGTATGATAATGCAAGATTGGGCGATGGGAACTTGGAGTGAAGAGAATACTTTTTGAATTGATGAATACTCATGGTGGTGTGGTGAAGAGAGATGAGATGCGTTCTTTGGGATGGACGGATCTGTGTGTTTGTATGTGTGTGTTTTGTTGGAGCTCAGAGGGAGGGTGTGGGATCTGGTGGTGAGATGGTGGATGTTAGGGAGTTTGTGTGTTGATTATGTGGTTTGGGATCTTTGAGGTGGGAATTGTATGCGGCATGGAGAGTAGTGCACGGCTGTATATCGTGATGGAAAAGTTTGAGATGTATGATGTGTGATGTATTTAAGAGCTCGGAGTATTCATCTCGTTATTGAAGGGAGAAGTTGTTTCTGTTGTAGCCACAGTAATAGCCACCATCAATTAATATTTCTCAACTTTCATTGTCCAGATACATGGAGGCCTTAACTGGTGGATGCAGGTTGTCGTAGAATTAGGAAGTGAGAAAGGGTATCATACTGGGCTGCCATCTTTATCGGCCACGTCTTGAATCTGGATCTGGGCGACTTATACGATCGAGTTACGAGGTAGTTCCCACCTTTCATTGAATGTAAGACAGTGTACGTATTGTTTTATCTGCTTCTTGTGTGTTTGGTAAGTCGTTTGTTTTCATTGCCGTTGAATTCTCCGTGTTTCCATCAAAGAGCGCAAATATAATGCAATAAACTCCTCTGTCGTAGTCTTCTGTAGGTTCTTTCCGGCGGTACTTTCCTTCCATGTGTGGTGAGTTCTCATTTCAGACTGCTGAAAAAGGTAGTCACTGCATCGTCTTACGTCTGAGCTAGAGGTGAGTTATAGAATGTGTAGTTTCCAAGGTAAAATAAAGGTAGGTAATTAAAAGACTGCCGATATCATGTAGAAGTAGAAATAACTCTCTTGTCACTTCCTTGATGTTTAAGGTACTGAACATTGAAATCACCAAAAACATTAACAATGTTGACACGTCTCCACGCAGAAGGAAGTGATTACCACAGCTAACTATCTCTTCTGTCGTATGTAAAAAGTGGATGGTCAGCCCTTCTTCCACAGCATAGTCACAGAATAATCGCAGAACGCACTCAAAATTAGAGGAGGCAAAGGCACAAAAGGAAGGTGGGAGCCGAGAGTTTGGGATAGGCCAATATGAAAGTAGAAGGAGCGGATGTACTTCACATCACATGGTCACTAGCTCGGCTTGACTTAGTCAAGAGCAGGATAAATCAATTCTGCTCTTTCTACTGAACAATCACATCTCTCATTTGATAAACATACCTGTTTTCTGTGTATTCAAGGCATTTTCATTACATTTCCCTGCTTCAAATAAGAATCCCTCAGGTGTATAATCTTTCACGCCTAGACTTCCATACATCTTGTTCCTTTCGAACGAATTGGAACTTCTCATTACAATCATGCCAAAAGTTGATATAATTCCTCCAGAGATCCTAACTGAGATTGTTAAGGTTCTTCGCGAAAGCTATTCGCCCTTCAAACTTGATAAGAGTGTATATAGCCTTGCACTAACATGCAGACGTTTTTACAAAATATGCGAACCCCTTCTCTACTCCCGATACAGAAATAAAAACAGAATCAAAGCCATTGGCAAACTGAGTGAATTTATTCGAATGCTCATATTGCGACCAGATCGATGGCCTGATTTCAAATTTGTTTCGATTAGGTGGGGTTGCGGAATTTCCCGTGTTTCCTTGAGTAGAGATCAACACATGGAGATGCTCGCGGATGTTTCGTTCTTGAAAACTGCAGTAGATCGGCTGCCAGACGAGCTTTACAGGTTACAAAACCGACCAGATGGCAAGATTAGAGGAGTAGAGACAAGGCAACCTTGCACAACATATGTGACAGATCTTGCAAAAGCATTCAAACGACTATTAGACGTGGGTATTGCTCAGACTTACCCTGAGTTACTGATATTCATACTCACTATCCTGAACCCTTACATACAAAAGCTCCAGATTAAGATCAATAGTTCAGAAGTATATGATTCAGATCGTCGTTGGCGGTCGCAAATCTTCACAGTGGTGGGTCCTCTCAAATTTGTCTCACTTGAGGAACTCCACTACGTTGCTGTAACTTCACGCAAATCAAATCCGAGAGCGGTCATTTACACAAGACTGAGCGCACAACTGCTCGATATCTTTATGAAAATACCTACCCTGAAGAAATTGAAGGTCGATGGCTTTGCATTCAAATCAGAGTCGCTCTCTCGTGAGGTCACGAAGCTGGGATCGTGTGCGGTAGAATCTCTAGATCTCATGTATAATTTCGAAGTCTCTTTCGTAAAGTGGAGGATCTTTTTGTCCGTATTCAAGAAGCTAAAGCATTTCTCATACGATGGAAATTCGAAAGACATGTTCCGCAACGGAAGGCGTATTGATGATTTAGTCACTCCCGAATTTCTTGGCAAACTTATGCAAGGCATCTTTGTGCATAGAAATAGCTTGGAGTCTCTATCTTTGACGGGGATCCGTAGGTTAATATCTGACCATACGCACCTCAAGATATCGACTACCCCTGGCTTTACACAATTCTCCTGTTTAAAGCACATGAAGATGCAGCTGGATTTGTTGATCGGTTGGGAGGGCGAGTCGGTTGGTTTCCGATTACACGAACTTCTGCCGAAATCTCTAGAGACTCTGGAATTGTGGTCTCATGCTAGACTTGAGTGCATGACTCTCACCGAGAACTTATCAGGGCTGAAGACACATAAGAAAACATCTCCAGGCTTTGCATTGAGAGAGGTGAAGTTCGGATACGCGACCAAGAGATTTAAGGTTGAGGAGACTTGGAAGAATGATATGATTAAGGATCTTGGGGAGAATGGGATTCATTTGGTGTTTGTTGGTCTGTTAAAAAAAGATGTTTGGTGGGTCCATAAACCTAAGAATTGAGTATGAAGGCTATGTCAATAGTATCAATAGCTTCGCTGAATTATTTGTACCAGAGTTCTGGCTTGTTAAATGGAAAGAGTGTGGGAAGAGGGAGCATGAGCTGAAGAATTGTACGAAGTAAAGACAAAAGATTATAACTCAGAGAATCATGGATAAAAACAATACAGATAAAGGGGTTACAGGTAAAAAGCCTAAGGTCAGAAGAAATATAGATAAGGAGTGAGAAGAATGATACATTTCTACCATATATTAATCGAGCCTCAATACTTTTCCCATGACAGAGTCTTCAAACTCTCCATTATACCATCAATAACAAACAAACAAAGGAGCACAGGGAAATCCTTCATTCTGTTTTCCTCCCAAGCGGCCGTGATGGAGCTAGCGAGAAGAAGGGGCAGAAAAGGTTTCCTGTCAACTTACTTGATAGGGGACTGCGTGAATGTTGGGCTGTCTCTTGACTCCCGGTCTTTTTTGTATGTCCTCGGTGCATATTGAGTCATGAAATTGATTCATCGCTAGACATATATCCGTTCTGAAGAAGAATGTCCTCGATAACTATTTTATCTTACTCATCGTGTATTTATAAAGCACTCTGTTATATTTCAGCATTACTCCACAGGATTTCTCCAAACGTTTACCTCAGAATTTGATTGTGAGTGAAGGAAATGTTGACCGGAAGGAACAAGATGGATAGAGAAAATGCTTGTGTATTGGTGATACTAGGAGCTAAAGACTAACAAAAGAATATGACCTCGTCTCTTCTCTCGTTGTGAATTTAGAAGATAATGTTCGATAACTGGTAAAATATTCCTCAAAAGAGTGTGTATGTATGAAATGAAATCAGTATGACGTGTATCCTAAAGAAATCCTCCAGGTCCCGTTCCCACTTTATGGAAAATTGAATCTCTGTCCTAGTGTCTGCCCCAAGAATTTGCCGCAATCAAGCTTCGAGGCTTTAATGGCTATTCAGGGTCGAGAACCAAAGCCGCAATTAGCTCTTCCCATCAGTACTTGTCATATGCAATGGCTTGATCTTTGGCTATCTGCTAACACATCTAAGCCTCCTTTCTCGTCACGATTATATGATGGTTATCCGTCTGAATGTCCAATCTTGATGCTGTAAATTTCCATGCCGAACAGCCCATGTAAAGCATCCGACTCGCTGATACTCACCGGAATTTTGAGTACTCTCAAGAATTAGGGTGTTCCTATTATCCCTAGATGCTCCGATATCAAGTGAACTATTGATTGCCCATCTACTAGAAGACGAAACAATGAACAGTAAAACTTTCGAATGGGCCCCTGTACATCCACCTGCAATCAAGTTGCGTTTCAGGAGGTCTTCATCGAACAAGGGGTTTTCGGCATTTATTTCAACATTGACTACATCCTTAGGACAATCCAAGAAAAGAGATGGAATCTCATGAAGACATATCTCCAGACTTAGCCCTTCAAGCGTAACGAAACCCCCTTTTACGATTCCGAAAGGATCGTTATTTTCGGTTTCGATAACTATCCAGATGATGGTAGCATCAGAATAAAATGTGCTTCCCTCATCCGAGCTAATGTTATTATATATGCGACGAGATTGCATGTGACTAGCACTGATTGAAGCCCAGCTCCAGAACGGGGCAATGTATTCGGCATGTCGGATAAGTGGCAGACTGCTGGCGTGTGACCTTCGCCAAGTGAGACCTTGGCAAAAATCATATTCCCAAAGCCCTGCCTTGTAAGTAGTAGGCGCCTGCCCCATCGCTTCACTCATAAATCTTGCAATGGCCGAGATACCAACTAGTACATCTTTTGGAACGGATATGTCACGAGTAGTATAATCATTAACGATGCCGTACCAGGATGACAATTTTGTCCCATTTTGATTCATAGTTTGATATACAAAGTCAGAGTGATTGTGCCTTGATAGATACCTTCTGTCGAATTGAAGTGCTCGAGTGGGACATAACTCCATAGATTCTTGATTTTTGCATCTCCAGTATAATTGCGCTTTTCCAAAGCGGATCAGGCGCGGGGACAGCAAATCTTCCTGTAAGGCCCAGACACGCTTGCTTAGATAGCCTGCGAGTGAAGATCGATCAAAATCAAGGGATTCCCTGAGATATAGCGTCCCTTTGCCTGCTCTATAGGGACATTTACCGATGATTGAGAAATTGAAGCTTTCACATTGATTTATATGTTGCTTTTGGCGGAAGACATTAGTACTATCGAAAATCCCGGAAGAAGTGTCTACAGCTGCTTCTGCTGCAATTGTTAAGGTGGCATTTCCATAAACACTGGCCATCTTCAACGACTCTATGGCCCAATCTTCAGTCGAATCTTGTATAATGCACAAAGCATCGATCCAGAGGTATTGATAACCTATTCGACGAGTAAATTCAACCGCATCCCTCATAGTCTGAGGAAGAGAAGAGATAGATATCATATTGCGATGGCGCGAGAGATTTTGGGTAGTTGTTTTCAATGTAGGAGAAGAGCCCCAGCAATAACTCAATGCAATCCAGCTGCCATACATTTCACTGGTCTCTAGCAAGAATGGATCCCGGCCTGTATATTGTACATCTATGACTCTGGCTGGTAGCTTTTGGGCAACTTTGCCCCAGCCATGACACTGCTTGTGATGCAAGAGACATTCCTGCAGCCAGGTGGTTATGATCTTGAAAGTCCCTTCTGAAGAAACATCTGTGGATATCGGCCTTGAAGGAATACAGCATCTAGCCAACGGGTCATCTTGACAAATGCCGTATTAGCCTTGATATCTCTGATGTATATGGTTTTGAGTAAACTCTAACCTTCTGAAGTATAAATACCCAATGAAAACTCTATCTTTCTTTCCGCATCTGACTCTCGCATGAAATTGTGTAGCGCCCGAGAGGCAGGTTTCTCTATTCTGTTACGATCCGATTCCCACGTCAGTTCGTATAATCTCAAAGGCGAAACTTTCTCTATTCTGTCTCCATCCGACTCCCACATCGAGCCAACATCGACCATGCTCGGCTGTGCAGCGAAGCGGATTATATTGTAGGAATCCTCCCGCCTGGCACCTTTTTCTTCAAAGGACTTGAGTATGAGTGCGCAAAGAACACATCCACCATCAGCCGAAACATACATATCGCGTGACTTAATTAATTTGTCACTATTAATTTCAATGCTCCGACAAGCCTGGCAAGCCTGGTGAAATGCAGGCTTTGGCATCCCCATGCTGTGAGAACAAGGCTACTTGGCTGTATCAATAAAACAAATTTTGAACTTGCTAACTTAGCATCCGAAACATTAATTAGTCTGAAGAATAATCGTTACCTCTGAGATTGCATTTCGAATCTTCAGATCCGTACACAGTGGCCTGTTAATTACAAAGTAAATTATTGTTAGGGATCAGAAGATGTTCTGCACGGGGCTGGTAGCACGTTGATCTCGCGGCCAGTGAGCCAGCCGTATTGATCCTGTATTTTATTAGATAATCGACAGGAAAACATTCATCACACTCCAAGAAATCCCCCTTCTCTAATCGGGGGTTACGTTTCTCTTCACCCCCCATTGTACTAATGAGGGGGCCTCAGCAATCCGTTAACTTTTCTTTTTTGGTGTAAAATCCTCCTGGTGAATAGGATCAATTTTTTCTAACTGTTTCTACAAATAATGAAAATATTTTGAAATATTCAATAGAATCATTAATTCAATCTGATTTCAAATATCTATTTAGATTTTCAAGAAATTAAAAACTTTAGAAATTATTATTAAAAGTTACGAATTGCTGAGGCCCTTTTATCGTAGATAAGGGGGTGAATAACAGTAAAGGTATCTCATTAATATTAAATGATTCAAGTCATGTTTAGTTGAAGAATAAGTTGGCTACCCAGTTAAGCAGTCAATTAAAATCATCATAATGTTTGGCCAGTTCGTTTAAACTTTGGGTATTTCACTTGATTTCGAATTCAATCCATTTTTTGATCTTGTGGGCTGTATTCTGAACGGGATAATATGTATCTCAGCATTAATGTAGTGTTTCAGTCACCGAACATTTTCCTGGATGCCCGTCCATCTGTTTCGGTCTTATAGAATGATTGTCAAAAGTCTTAATATTATCATACCTACTATCATGGAAGAGGTAATTCGGAAAATCAAAAGAGCCGATTGTCCATTTGGTATGATGTGAATGACGGAAAATAAACACTGATTAATCAGACCTCTTATGTTTTCGCATGTATTGACAATAGGGTACACCGGCACTCAGCCAATATTAAACTCGCTCGCAGCAGCCATATGCTCCTTCATCTTCCTCTTCATCCTCGCGGCAGCTTCATTACCATCCACAGTAGGCAAGTCCAACTCCATCTTCTTTTGTTTCCGCACTCTTTCTCCCTCGGGAGCTTTATCTTCTTCTTTCTCGCCCCTCTTCGCCTTCCTAGCCGCGACACTTCTATCTGCTTTGGTCATCTTCGCCGGTCTTAATCCTGGTACCTTTATGCTTCCAGGTTTGTCTCGTAAGGCGAATGCTTTGGCCAAATGACCCAAGTGCAATTCTTGCATATTAAATATATGTCTCTCATTTGCAACGTGAGTGGCATAAGCCCTGATATGACTCTGGTATCCACGGCGTGCCATCTCAAGATATTTTGGCGAGTCTAAACTCCATCGTTCAACTTCAAGTTGGAAATTCGTAGCTCTCTCTTCCCATTCGCGACCTATACCACCGAAACCCTTTTGTATCAAATCCTCAGCAGTGTGACGTGTCAGGGCTTTCTTTCCTTCACGGTATCCGGATGCTAAGATAGAGACATATTCCTCCTCGACGCCAGGCATAAGGAAAATCAAAGCACGACCTTCACGACCAGCTCTAGCTGTTCGACCAACACGATGCAGATGATCTTCCGCGCTGAAAGGTGGATCATACTCGATGACAAAGTCAACATTTGGAAGATCGAGACCTCGAGATGCAACATCAGTACATATCATAACACAAGGGTCCGTAGATTCGGAAAATGCCTTGAGTGTTGCTGTTCTGATGTTTTGTGCAAGAGATCCGTGAAGTTTGTGCAAAATTACAGGGTTTGGATTATTCGAAATCGTAGTTCCATGCGCAATGGTCTCTTTGACCAATTCTGATTTTGGCAATGCGGGGAGATCAACCTTCTCCTCGTCCGCAACCTCAGCTGAGGCTTCTGGGGTACGAGAGAAGAGCGAGAAGTGAAAGTCAACAGAGTCAGCACAAGAGATGAAAACAATTGCCTTCATCACGGACCCTTTTCGTGCAAAAGCACGTTTCAAGAGAGCCGTTAGGGTAACGAGTCGGAGCTTCGCAGGAACGATAGCATATGACTGCTTCAATTGCGTAGGGGCGGAGAAAGCTTTATCTTGGGCTTCAATGCCATTTTCCTTGTCATGTTTCTCTTGTTCGGAAGGATCCGCTTGAATGTGCACAGCATCCTTCAAACTGATTTCTCCCAAACGCTGAACATTCATCTTCATCGTAGCAGAACATAAGATAGTAACTCTTCGCTTCGGAAGTGACCCCATGTCCGAATTTGCTTTTGCCACTGATCTTCGGCCTATTTTCTCAACGATGCCTTTAATCTCTTCCTCGAACCCAAGCTCCATTAATCTATCTCCTTCATCCAAAACTAACCATCTTACAGTAGCTACATTCAACACTTCTGTGTTATCGAGATGATCTGCCAATCGTCCCGGGGTTGCAACAAGAATATTGGCGCCCTTTCGAAGTCTAGCCTTTTCTGATTGCTTACTCTCTCCTCCGTTGACGGTCGTACCAACAATCCAGGGCGCACAACGTAAAACTTTCTCCAGCACAGCCGCGATTTGTTTGCACAGTTCTCTTGTGGGTGAAAGGATAATCGCAAAAAGTCCAGAATCTCGATGTATCTTTACGCCATTCTCACTCAATGCCAATATTCGCTCAACTATAGGTAGTAGATATGCCAAGGTTTTTCCAGATCCAGTCTCTGCTTGTATGAAGGCATCGCTATCGTCTGATATCAGCTGCTGTACAGATGCTTTTTGAATGGCGGTTGGAGCTTTCATATCGAGTTTAGTCGATAGATGGGCTGCAAGCCTTCTCGATAGTCCTAGGTTGGTGAATGTCGCCATTTCCTCCGTCAAAGGCGCATTGGATGGTTTTGCCGGTTCCGCCTGTTCTTCAGATTCTTCGAAAGTTTTCTTTGAAGTGGGATTGAATGTGAATAGCGACGAGACAACTTGGCCTGGTTTCCTCCCACCCTCAGCAATTTCGCGGTGGACAGCAGCCATTTCACGGTTTCGCATACCATCGATACTACCATGTGGGAGCTTTCCGGAGACATAAGCCGGTCTCGTTTCATCCTGGAATGAAATGGCTCTCTTTGCGCCAGAATTTATACTTCCTGGAGGCAATTTCCCGGAAGCATAAGCTGCTCTACCCTCGTCCTCGATTTGGGTAGCCTTCTTTCCACCAATATTTATACTTCCAGGAGGCAACTTGCCAGCGACAAATGCTGTTCTAGGTTCATCTTGAAAAGTGGTCTTTCTACCTCCTCCAACATTTATACTTCCAGATGGAAGCTTTCCGGAAGCGTAAGCTGCTGTATTTTCATTTCTTCCACCATAAGAGTTGTAATTATCATCGACTCGTTGTCGCTTTGGTGCTCTTGATGAAGCTCCTCGCCCAATATACTCTTCCGCGCTGGTATCATGTTGTGGTTCAGAAAATATTTCTCTTGCCGATGGTTTATTCGTGCTCTTAGTGACTCGGTGCTGCGCAGTTCTCTTCGCAGCCAATCGATCCTTCCAACGTCCTCCTTTAAATGCTTGTTTCGCAACTATAGGTACATCCCCAATCTCAAAATTCATTAACATTCCATCGTCGGCCATTGTTGCTAGTTTGCTGAAAATTCGATCTGAAATGCCCTGAATTTCCAGAAACGAAATGCGCAAATGCAGAAGTTTCGTTCCAGAAAAAAAGTTGAGCTTGGACCACCATCTCTCAGTCCCACCAGTCGCGGGAGGTCTAGCTATTCCTGGACAAGCGTTATTCGAGCTCCAGCAAATATCAAAAATTATCTCGGGCTTCATTCTACGCTGCACATAACAGAACAGGATGACTCAAATTTATATTTCTTACCGATATGGACCCTGATTGGGTTGCAGATATCAGTTCCTTATTTACATTGACATTAAGACTCAGTTTGGAGTACAAGAGCTCCAATTGTTCACGTTGATGTCGTTCCCCATGCGCCAATCAATGTTGCCCCTCCTCAGCTCGACTACCAAGGTATGCGGCACACCACGAGCATTCTCGACAACCTCTGCCCTTCTCCGTCGAGTTGCGAATCCAACTATACCGGGTACTTCCATCAAGATCTTCCGAGATGTACCTGCTTTACGCCAATGGCGCCGTAAACAATTAATCGATCATCGAATGGTTGGTCTCGTGCCAACCATGGGAGCTCTTCATGAGGGTCACCTATCACTTATTCGCCTTGCTGCAGCAGAAAATTCAAATGTCATAGTAAGCGTCTACGTTAATCCGACTCAGTTTGGCGTCCACGAAGATCTTGATAGCTATCCGAAGACATGGGAAAAGGATTGCAAGATGTTGAAGGGACTTGATATGGAATTGGCCGACAATGGGAACATGGGTAAGATCGCAGCTGTATTTGCGCCTAAAACAGAAACAATGTACCCGAGTGGACCGCCAAGTCAAGAAGTTGCAGCCAAAGGAAGCTTCATTACCATTACACCTGTTGGAGAGCTACTAGAGGGGGCAAGCCGGCCAACATTCTTCAGAGGAGTGGCTACTGTCTGCATGAAGTTATTCAATATTGTTATGCCAGATAATGTTTATTTTGGACAGAAGGATGTACAGCAGACTGTTGTTATAAAGAAAATGGTTAAGGATTTCTGCTTCGACACCCAAGTTGTCATTGGAGAAACCCAAAGAGAGCATGATGGCTTGGCATTGAGTTCACGGAATGTTTATTTGGGAAAAAGAAGAAGAAATGTAGCTACAGCATTATCAAAAATGCTCAAAGTTGCGGAGCAGGGATACAATCTTGGACATCGATCACGAGATGAGCTTCTGGGGCCTGCATTGGAATTGTCGAAGTTGATGTTGATGGAACAGTATCAATTGAAGCCCGAAGAACGAGTAAGATATGAGGTGGATTATATCTCGTTAGCTGATCCTGAGACGATGGAGGAAATCGAGGAGGTTGACGAAACAAAAGGCGCAATATTGAGCGGCGCAATCAAGATGTTGCCAGTAGAAGCACCACAAGTTGGAGAGGATCTCGGTTTATCTGGTGGACCTCCAGTCAGGCTGATAGATAACATCATATTGAAACCTGTTAAGGTCTAAGCTACTAAGACACATAGATAGAAGCTACATATACTAGAGAATAAACGGCAGTTTTTGTCCGCCATCTTCATTCCGATTGTTCCAAACTATTGTACTGCAACAAGCCATATCCACAAAACAAGCTCATCGAAAACACGTTCTGTGATGCAGATCCCACATGGTACAAACCAGAAACAGCATCTGAAAAACATCATGAAACATACTACCCCACCAATCTAAAAATATATTTTCTCAATAACATCCTGTCGAAGATCAACTGACGCACCGGCAAGCGTAGTCCTGTCGCAGTTGTACTTCATCGTTGCCGTAGATAATTTCGGGTGGAATCTGCGAGTCCACAATGTTTTGTAACATGGAGATATCGTCCGAGAATTCACAGAAAAGGAAAGTCTAGGCTTGAAGTTCTCTTCATGTTTTGCTTCTTCTTCAGTGGGTCGAGGATCTGCTGGAAACATATTAGTTACATATACGAGGAGGTTTATGGAACTCCAGCTGAGTGGGTCTACGGGAGTACCTATTTCATGCTAGAGAACCTTGAAGTCCCTATCAGTGCTCTAAGTCCTGAATTATCCTTCTCGAGCCTCCTCCATTCTCTTCTTCACAAGTGCTACCGTTTCTTTCCCCAAGGCAGCCATGTTCGAAGATCCATCTTCTTGAACAACTCCATATTCATCCTCAATTTTCTCCTCTTCATCTCCCCTAAAATCAAACCAATTAATCACACAACGAATCTCCACCCACCCATCAAAATCCGCATGATACGCAGCCCGAAATTCCCAATCTCTAGTCCATATATGTAATCCGGGAACTTAGAACAAAATTTGGAGGATGTAGAGTTTAGATATTTGACTATCTCCTCAAAATCTCCACTTCTAATTTCTTCTTTTGAATACAGAAATGGTATCAACAGCTCACAAATAGTTGACTCGGCCTTTTTTCTTGCGCATTCGTTTGTCAGACATGCGAAACTTTCCTCGGCGTTTCGATGCTCGATTTTGATACCGAAGAGGCCAGTTTGCCAGATGAGTTTGATATCTACGGTCCATGTTTCGCTCCCTACTCCGGGGATCCATTTTGGCATTTTTAATTTGAGTTTGGAGAATATATGAAGGTTACTTTTTGATTGTTACTAGTTACTTTGAAGGGGGTTTAGTGTTATACATGCTGCTTGAAATACCCTTTGCTTTCGACACGATACTTTTTTGCAAATATTACTCACATCACGAGGGCTTTCAGTTCAGTCTTGGACTTACAAATAACTGCTTTTGTGTTCCTTCGATTCATGACCCTGTTCAAATCCATCATTCTCATCGTCATTTCTCACATCTTCCGCTGGAAACCCCTTACTCAACCCACTTCCCGCACATTGAGCCGCCTTCTTAATACTTATGCTCACAATCATTTTCTTCACTCCCCCCTTCACCCCGAAACCTTTCCCGCTTCAAATTCTCTCTGTCTCTACTGCCACTATCGCCATGCAGTAATATACTTCATTAACCACAATATTTTTATGATTATGCTTGTGAAAGCTTGGGACTACTCTCTAATTCAAAAATTAATTATTCAGTCTATCAGTAGTTGCTTTGATGCCAAACTATCATTGGCTGTGCTGCGTTCTTTCGAGAGTAATCTGTTAGAAATGATTCTCAAAGGGAGTATAAATATGGGATTCTAAATGATGTGCAGACTGAAAATGGGCCTCAGTTGAGATTTCACTTCACACGCGTTTCAATGAGACTGATGGGTGCGAACTGTGTATGGGAGGGTAGCACTCAGCATTTACGATGGAGTGTTTAGCGGAACTTGTTCTGAATAGTGTTATATCTCCTCAGTATACATCTATATATATCGGAGTTACAATCCTACAACACAAAACCCGCTCCTCCTTTGCTAGAAACACTTTTTCACACATTCTCCTCAAACCCAAAACTCCCACTCCCATGGTATCCCGCTTTCCGTCTTCAAAACCAAACGCCGCTACACTAGGTATCTACACACTAAAGCCAAACCAGAGGATATATATGCACACAAGAAACGAAACGAAACCAGATACAAGACAAGATAAATGCTTAAATTATCCTATAAAAGCACCTCCCTATACTAACAAGAGAAGCGAATTAAACTTTAAACAATCCGATACCTGCTCGATGGATAGATATATACGGAAAGCTACCTAGGACCAGCCTAATTATTTCCGGTAGCGGGGAACTTTTGCGCCGTCTGAGAGAGACTCATTGCGCTCAATGCTGCGTTTGAGAGTTGTGTGATGCTTGGGAGGATATTTGGGTTTCTATGGATTGTTAGTTTATAGTTCGAGATGTGGATGAAAGTGGATGATGCTTACCGAGCATTTTCAATGGTAGCCACATTAGATTTGACAGAAGCAGTTGAGGGATTTGTCATCATAGCTTTCAAGCCCTTGAGAACCGCAGGGGTGTTCTTGACGATTTTGCTGTTTGCTGAAGAACCTGCACTACCTGCCGCGGCAAAGAGGACTGATCTTTGAGAGTCCTCATCTGATTCGGCAGCGAATGCTTTTCCGGCTAGCGCTGAGATATCCGATTTATCCGTCATACTGGGAAGTTTGTTCAAGGCTGCTGATACAGTATTGGCATCGCTAGCGAATCCGGAGACAGCTGATTTGACTTGTGCTGCTGTGACCTTTTTGCTGCCGGATGTTGCTTTAGATGAGGCGACATTCTCGTTTATATCTTCTAGGTTGATTGCTGTGGTTGGCTTTGCGCTACCGGAAGATGTTGACGATGCAGTAGAGGCTGTGGAATTGCCGGATAATGACGAAGTAGAGTTTCCCTCTCGAACCACCAAGCCATTGATGGAGCCAGGTCGGATAACAGGTAAGGCAGTAGAGAATGTGAGGGCTGAAAGTGCGACAAGGACATAAGAGAACTTCATTGTGAATGTAGATTAAAGAATGAAAACAATTAGAGCTTTAATAGATTGAAAACTAAACAACTGCCCTGTTGTGAAAGATCCATCGACGTTGTATATACAGGTAGCCAAGAACTTCCAAGAAAACTTCAGATGCGTCTGAAATCAATCAGCTGGAAATCAGACTGAATGAAATTTCCAAAACAACTATGGGACGTCAAAAAAACTACGCTCAGACAAATTTGCCGTTGAAGATATCCATTTTGGGCACAATCTGCGAGTCGTTTCAATTTTTCACTACCATCATGGGCAATGGTCAGGATCTAAAACAGTACTAAAGTAAATTCGTCCAATCAAAATTCGCACTAAATCTGTGACATAAGATGACTGGGGAATTGTGTTCCTTTTTACATGACGATAATGACCCAAAAATTCCATATCTCAGTTTTGAATCATCGAAACCTTTCGATTGTATCCACAAACTACTATCAGGTACCACGAACCGAACATAGTTTTAGGGCCCATTTTTAAGTGTATTGCATGGAAAGCTTGTAATCACAGAATCATGAAATTGATGTACAGTATTATCCTAGGAAGATCTCTACGGTTGTTTCACATCTATCCAGCCTTGTACAAATGGAACTTTTTACCAATCTCGTCTGAAGATGTTGTGCATGCTGGAGGTTTGTTCAAAGTTACCAACGTACGTGCGACATACGCTCAGACTCAAGATTTGTTGCGTAGCGCGATAGTCATCCCACGACAATAGGCTGACGGAGAATTCTCTAACAGTCGAGGCTAGCATTACAAAGGCTTTGAACCTTGACGGGACAGCCCTGACTATGAATAGAACGCCGACTCTCAAAAGAAAAGGGCTGAAGATCTGTGCGAGTGGGGAAGTGACTGCGAAAGCATGAATAGGTCAAACCAACCAAGAAATCCAATGCTTCAAAAGATGCCAAGTTACCACTTGATCAGAATTTTATATCAAGATTTGCCGTATGAAATGCGACTTGAGATCTTGGCATCAATTACTGTTTGGCAGTCATAATCATGTGGACTGAGCTTGTAGGGTCATGATTGGTGTTGATGATGATCGAAGTTGGAGTTCGCACATATTGCTTGTTCTTATCCTGACTCTTGAACCATGTTTATCCGTGAACAACGTTCTCTGAGGATTATCTCCACTAAGTGGAATCATAATCTACAGGTACCGGATGGAAAGGACCCAACACTGCTCAGAGCAAACTTGGCTTGACATTGACCAGTTCTACCTATCATCATCTGGAATCCTTCGAATTCTCACTGAGATACGGTAGTTAGATCATAATCATTTAGACGTGATAAAGAAAGGTATCGATACATTGATAGCGATCTTTGCAGAAACAGCATGCAAGATAGTCTTATCAATCTCGAAGTCTGGAGAGCTGTGTGTCTTGAACAATTTCAGCAAAATCACTAAGGTATGGGAACGTGATGTCTCCATAGAAATTTCTTACTTGAAGGTTTACGTCCGAAACTTCTCTCTAGAGTGCATATATAAATATGATGCCGCTCGTACTGCCAAGGTTGCTCGGACGGATTTCAAGATCCAAATATAGTGCAGGAACTACTCTGTACACTTCCAAAAAGAATTAGGCCCGGGGTACTGCACAGAACTTTGCAGAGTATTTGAGATAGAAAAGTGATTGGTTATGGTATGAGGGTAGGAAAATCATATTGAAAACGGGCGATGACAGGTGAACGTCGACTATCACTGGGGCGTGTAGATTTCTCGTAACCTGATGCATAATTCGCTGTCGAGATTTACCAACAAACGGAATCGAAGTCGAAACATCTACAAATCGATTAAAAATAAACATCAAAACTTCCAACCACTGAGGTTTGGATATTCAGATTGAATGATGTCGTCCATAGACTCTTTCATGTGCAGAAGATTCATGGTTTTGAAGGAGTCGCGCTAACGATACTGTTACGCAATACCCCTGTCAAAAATACTCCGCGTCGCGTTTCCGGGTCAGTAGAACATTGGGATCAAGTCCAAGTAAACAATTCTAATCTTTTTTGCTGAACAATATTAATTGGAGATATTATTGTCAACCAAGTTAGTGCGATTCTGTTTTAAACACTCATACTTTTGAAGTCATTGGGGCCAGTCAAACAATCTCATAACGCGCCGAAATATTGCGGGGTCTTGAATTCAATCCAATGGCTCCCGAACCTGGCTCTCAGTATCCCCTCTACAACACCACATTTACCTTACATCGTGCTTCTCCACTCTACATTGGCGACCAACCTCTTAATAATTCGACCTTACAAGTACATGCGCGCCGATTTCGAGATATATTAGCAGGCGATGTTTTACGAGGAGTTCGGGTTGGATTAGGATCTGAAGATGATACGCTGGCTCGTGTAGGAGCTCTGCAAACGGTGGTGTGGAGGGTTTTGAAAGTAGAATCGGAATGGGCTGTTGAAGATACTACAGGAGCAGCTCTTGATGAGTCTGTGTTTGAGTCTATAAATAATCGCGGAATACTGGTTGAAGTCAATTATGAGAAAGCGAAATACTCTGCAATTTTATTACGCGCCACTTCCGAAGACGACATGGACGACTCGATCATGGATACTTCTCGTGACGATGCTGGATTTCTGCGATTACCACTAATTCTGACACGAATGCCGTTGTCTTTAAGAGAAACATTCATCCAATATATCTGCAGGATATTCGATACAAGGGTGTCTGCCCTGAAGTTGGAAGGAAAACATTTAATGGAATCATTCGAACAATATACATCCAACTCGATCAACTCAGATGCAACAACCGAAGAGCGCCAAGTTAGTATACAAAAGATTATTAAAGAAGTCCAGATCTCTGTTGGCTTCGATATACCTGGTGGATCGGCTGCTCTCAAAACTATCGAAATACATATTTCCAGGGAGGATTTACCTCGTATGCTTGCACGAGGAAACAAAATCACGAAAGACATATCTCCCTTTATGGCTGCATTGAAAACTTATGTTAAGGCTCATCTGGCACTGGATCTAGGGCATGAGAAGGTGAAGATTGTTAAGATTGCATGTGGCTCATTTGTACTTGGCGAAGGGAGGTTGAAATTGACGCAGCCACCAAGTGGCGAGCATGAAGATGATGGACAATATCGAGCAACGAGACAGCTTCTTAATAGTCTTATAAATATCGCGTCCGGACGAGGAATTTTGGGAGAGAAGTGAAAGCCGACATATTGTCTCATGTCGAGGGCGCTTCACTCTAATCAAATTCATTCGACGATTACTCTCAGCAATGAGCTCATGTAATCGAGGGCTTACCGAGAAGGCAATCGAGCTTCACATGATGATATCAAAGAATACATCTGGAGCTGTGATCAGGCTTGGCTATACCAAGGGGATTGTGTATCGGAAGATGGGCTTGTCATCTTATACACCCGAGCCACGACAAGACGAACTGTATGCAAGTTAAGTACATTGACAGACCTGCCTCAGGATCAGCGACATGTCTACTTGTTGCAAGAATGTCAATTGGTATATATTACTGTAAGCAATCTGGGTGTGGTCAAAAAATTTAAGCCTTCAGCCCTCATCTCTCTCGGTTTTAATAGCGGAGATCAGTCTCGTCTGATGATCCATGGTGGTCTAAGAGTATAACCTATCAATGTTGTTGCGGGTTGTCATCATAGGCTAATATCGTCGCATTGGTATCAGGTTCGATTTCTACGAACCGAGATAATGGTTATGGAATCCAATTTTACATAAGAGATTTAATGGACTTTTTACATAATTAGCGAATTGAGCCCCTATTCAATAATGATCAATAGATACAATAACAAATGAGTGAATCGTGTGAAACTCGTGCACATGCTTTACCCATTCGTACTCAAGTAATCACCCAACACCAAGATGTGCTTGAACAAAACTTTACTAGCACTTTAACCAGTACTTTGACTATCTACTCCTAATAAACCAGTTTGCACCCACGAAGCGAATTATTATTCGCACAACAGCAAATTATGATTCACATACAATAGAGAATACGAACAGTTTCCCCCCTCCCCCCACCATATATATTGCTTTCCATATCCCCCACTTCTATATGCAATAGTGGGGTTGAGGCTTATTTTCTTTTTCTTTTTGCTTTTTTGAGCCGTTTCTTCAACCGGCGCATGTGGCGTGTTGTAGCAGCCAGTCAATCAAACCCTTTGAAGAACCCGTGACTACGCGAATTTATGTTGGAGGTGGGGTTGACTCACGTCTCCAACCAACTAACCTAACCACCTACCTACCTAGGTAGTACTCTTCCTTATTACTCCGTAGATTGACTTATTGGGTACCACTCATTTCTCATTTATTCGATTCCATTTGATCACCTTTCTTACAATATCCATATCCATACGAGTACACTTCCATAACTTCCATACTTCCATACTTCCATACACACCCACACTCTTGACCTTCTACTTCCACTTCGAGAAGGCAATAGCAATTAATACATATTAAAAGACGAGTACAATTGTTTTGTCAATCCAATTGTCAACAGGATCTTTATATCGAATATATGAGATCAAAGTTTAGCTACCTACTGAATGGAATAGGATAATTGATCAAATCAAATCAAATCAAATCAAATCACATTTGCATCTGTCATTCAAAGGAAAAGAGATCTCGACAAAAAGCCGAAAAGACGAAACACACGCGGACAATTGAGGCGTCTGTCTATCTTTTTTCGCGATTGCGCGCTGCAACCCTCATTTCTCTCCACACACCCATAACCAGAACCCACACACAGACCGAACCAGCATTCGATATCACCCGCCACAATCATTATCAACCCTCGAACCCTCCAACCTAATATTAAACATCAATAGTTATATCGATAATCAATTAATTGATCTCTCTCCTCTATTATATTCTTAAGTTCGACAGTTATCACGACAATTACCGTTACATTATTGCTATCTTCCGCAAACACCATAATCATTCAATCAACGAGTCATTGTCGCGACATTGCGATTCTACGTCAGGGTAATTTAACATTATCGAGTCCCACTTGACGCGACGGAAACCCGCGTTTCATTACACCTCCCCTCTGATGGCAAACAACGACATTAATGCCACCACTATCGGTGCGCATGAACCGGCATTAGTAGAAACCCTCCAGAATTTGATATCGCAAGGGGACAAAGAAGGATACCACGCCGAGAAGAGCGTCGCAACACAACCCGCGATTGCCATCGCGCTCGTATCCGACAATTCTCAATCGACAGTAGACGGCCAGGACGCTGTATTTACACCACCAGCTTCTGATGAGTTCTCATCGCAAAGTACCAATCAAGATGGAGGACCTTTATCGCAACTCTCACAACTCTCACAATTGGCTGCCGCACAACTTCCACTTGAAAGTAACACCAATACAACACCACCAAAAATCAACATCACTCTGAATGCGAGTCAGAAGAGAACCGCAGATGGTCATGTAAAATCGAAAGCGTCTAATTCAAATTCACCCAGTCCTAAAGGCCCATCATCCGTTCGAAGCCATACAAGAAATACAAGCACAGTCAGCAATGCATCTTCGGTCGCAAGTAGATTTGGGGAGGTCAGTAGAGTTTCCAGAGCAATAGGGTACTTGAACTAAATTTAGACAGCTATCCTCCGAATTAAGAACTCGTCTTTCTTATGCAATGGTTAAAGTTAACAATGGATGGGAATCGAAATCAATCAATGAAGTTGAAACTATTGCATCACAAGCTGGATCTCCAACATCATCGAATTCAACCCTCAACAATCGCAGAAACCTTCACACTTCTCCTAGAACAGCTATAGCAAATATTCAGGGCCAGGGATCCAGAGATGTATTTGGACCACGACCTACAGCCGATTTCGACCTGTATACACGCACAGAACCATTATCTCGAACATATGAATCATTCTGGCGTGATCATTCTACCGCCAACGGGGCCCAATCATATAGACACAACTTATATAACTCTTCGTCACCACAATCTAAGTCTCTCGCACCTCCAGCTGATATACGACCAACACCTCCTTCTAGGAGATCAGACTCAAAATTCTCAAAACTTCCATCTATCCCACGCCACTCAAGCGCCAACTCGCATCATTCATTTAATAATTCTGCTCCTCAAACTCCCAGTGGGACTGCTCATCATCACTCTGAACATACCATAACCTCTGGACATAGACCAACAAGAGAACAAGAGAAACGAGAGACGCTAGAACAAGATGCAATCGAAATGTTGTTATCCATGGGCTCGCCAGGGAATTCACAAACCATTGGACCTAATTTAACTCCTCCACAATTGGCGAAGAAAAGCCCCAGGCAAAGCCCTCTTCGTACAGAGTTTGGGCAGATGACTCAAAATGATAAGGTTAAAATGGGACCCCAGAACCAACGCAGAGTGGAGTTTGCAGAAAGTGTTAGTAGTGGTGGAAGCGACAATGGATACCAAGCAGCAGGCCATAGAAAATCCACCATGAGAAATAATCTTCAAAGCAGACGAGTGACGGACAGGATGTTAGATGAAATGGATGAGAGTAGTGATGAAGAAGTCGAATTACCTTTACCACAGGGAAGACGTATACCAGGACGTGTCTAAAAGCATATTATGCAGGTCGATCGATTATCTTACATTTCGCATTGTATTGTTATACGGGGTCTCACTTAACTGATGAAGTACATACAAAGAGGTATCCTTCAAGGAGTAAATACTAGCATTGTTCGGAGTATTCGGCTTTCACATCATCATTCGGGCATCGATACCCATCTATCATCACATTCGTCTTTTAGCACTTGAACTGCATTCTCGGGTTATGGTCAGGGTTATGTGATGGGTCTACATTTGATCATGCTTTTTCATTGGCTCGGTTATAAATCAGGAGATTCTGGGGGTATATTGAAGGGTATTTTTCGGGTGAAGGCGTCACGTGGGTGTTTGGGAAGTGATCATTTTTATCTTCATTCATTGTATATACATACATGTGTGTATAAGCATCTGGGACTGGGCGGTAATCCGGTGCATAGACTAGCTTGGTAGCTAGATATTGGAGTAATATATTTATTCATAACTTGGAGTGTTTGAGGTATAGGTATATATGTATATTTGTTTCTGATATTTGGGGATTTGACTATATATACCTAATTCATCATGATACTGTGTATGAAATATGGTATAAAATCCATACTCATCCTTCTATTAAACTGTATTTCAATGATTTCCATCCATTCACGTGTTGAAGAATCTTTACTCGGTATATCGGAGAATCTGATGGATTGGGAGAACAATCGGTATCTAGGTATATTTGGTCAGTAACAAAGAGTTGGTTTTGACGTGATGCTTCGCGTGACTGTATGAGAGATAGGAAAGGAAGATAGATGGGAAAGTGGTGTGAAATCGGGGGCTCTGGAAGGGGGTTGTGGTGGATTGGTGGATTGGTGTAGAAGGATTGTATGTGATGCTTTTTAGCAGATATCAATCTCTTGAAGCGGAAACCGAAATGCGAGCGGGAAGTTCTTCTAGAGAATTCCAAAGAGTATTTCGGATCATATTCACGTCAAAATGTATGTGGCTTTCTTGGAGATGCAACGAGTGGGAGAAATATACACGATATGACTTTCTCGCAGGGTTTGAAAAATTGGGGAGAATACTAGAGTCAGAATTGAGTATCATTCGAAAAATTGTATGTCGGGGTAGTGAGATGTTTTAAACTGTAGACGTTGGTAATTGGGGTGTCCTTTCTAACCGAGCGAGCAATATTCCCATGTCTTGTGTCTTGTATAGTCTTTTTCAATCTATTTGTATTTGTCTCAAGTGTAATTTTAAAGAGGTGATTCTCCGTTCCCTAGTGGAACCTTACACCTAAATTGAACCAGGTATTCTATAACATGAATGGTATATTGCTGTATTGTTTCGCTATCATATCCAAATACGAGCGCAGTGATAATAGATTGCAGATCTGACTTTGGCCGACGATCACCGGCTCTAATTTCTCACTGAATGCTCCTCTCTACCAGTCCATTTCCTCCAGATCCCAAGGGAACTCATCATCCTCTATTTCAGTACACAGAAACGTGTATTCAAAAACCCCATCTCCCTTCCCTGAATCCTCACCTATACAGCCTAAAGCAAGATTGTTTTTGAGTAGAGATAATATAAGATCACCTAGCTCCTTTGTTTCCTCCTTCTCGGAAAGACTGTCGAATGAATGCTCATTACACAGAGCTCTGTACATTGAAACACTTCCACCAATCAATCGTGACGAGTAATTACATTCAACAATCTTGTAAAGTTCAACTTTTTCCTCACAAAGAGCCGAAAGTAGTGCACCTTGAGTCTTAGCAAGAGTCTCATACAAGAAACTAAGCTTGATTCGCACCAATGTATACAATTCTTGGTCTTCTTTAATAATGTCCCTCTCAAGATCTGGGAGAGAATTCCACCTCCCAACTGTATAGATCAAACATTCTCTGAAAAGCGCTCCGTGGCGAAGTTTGCGGGCCAACAAAAGCAAGGCTGCACAGTCATTGTGACATACGCACTCTTGGGTATTGTATATTGTAGGTGAGTCTTTAAACATACTGCTCTTAAACAAAGCTCCTGTCAAGGTTGCTGAAACCACCGGCAGGGCGCAATAGTAATCGGCCAAGCGTGTGAGACTTTTGAGCTCATCTGCGGTCTCAATTCTATAATTTTTTGAGTGAATAGCACAAAGGAGTTTTCGAAGGGCTTCAGTTTCTTCCTCGAGTCCATCGACAAGAGTCATCTGTTGGTATGTTATCTCTGGCGACTATAGTTCGAGAGTTAGCACTTAGTGTTTTTGTAAGGAAGTTTGTGGGAAACATACATCTGAAGCTGGCATCAAAGCCCAGCTTCCATCTTCGTCAATGACAGAGCGATAGTCATATTTGAATAGCGCATAAGCGGGTGCAGGTTGTTTGTCGGCCTAGAATGTGAGAGTCAGTGATTGTCAATCAAGGAAAACTTTGGCATGAAACAATAAAAGTAAATTTGACGTCTCATCATTGGGTTCGCTCGCAGTTTCCAGTGATGTTGGACATTGAATCATTTTGAATGAGATGAAACAAGCACCCAGAACTAGATATTCGGGAGGACTCATAAAAGAAATCAGTAAAACTCACTGAATCAAGAAACTTGCGAAAATAATTGGAGTGATGTTTGAGACCGGAAGAATGCAAATGGAATTCCTGTCTGAACACTGTAAATCGTGTATCAGCCTTGACACTACGCGCAAGGAAAATGATGGGCGATGGAGGTCCTTGTTGTGCTGGTGCTAAATCTTCATTGTGCTTTCTTTTCTTGTTTTGTTGCGCCATTGTAATGAACGATTTTCAGTGTTGTTTATTGTTGAGAGTAAGAGAACTGTCGGCTTCAATTGTTTAGAAGGGGCTGGCTCGGATTACAGTACCAGCGAAATTAATTTACCTCGATACCACGTGCTAGAAAACTTGGCAGGTAAAAGTGAATCCTTTTTGCGGCAAGCTTCACCTTTTGAGATTTCAAGATGATGGTATGAAAGCTGCTGGGTAATTTTACAATATGAAAGAGTAAGAACAAAAGAGTCGGACTATCCGTCATTTAATACCAGTCAATGAGTCGTCAATTGGGCTCGACTATGCTGCTCACAAACTATTATACAACATTGAGAACCGCGAATCGATGGCTAGTATCTACCCGAATATTTCCATAAGCAATTCGTCACGTGGATTGAATTCCAAACCACACGCTCTAGTACACATCGCTTGGACTGACAGTATGTAGTTTTCATACACATATCTAAGTGTATGTACACCCTTTTCAGCTCATTCATGAGTATTATTTACCGATAAATTTTGAGCAATCTAGTTAGCGGCTCCCAATTCTCTGCACTTCTTAATACTCATATCGCTAACTTGTGAGAGTATTGTGTAATCAAACCTTCAGACAAATACTCACTATCAAACATTTCATGTATATACTATTTATATCAGATACGAAGTGAATGCTACAGTAGGGTATTGGCGTCAAATAAGCGAGTTCTAGCATGTTAAATAGCTTCCATTCCACCAGGAGTAACAGTCAAGTTTATCACTCCTTCAATTAAAGATTAACAGCAAAGCTAGTTTGCACCCATGAAAACACGAGGTTTTGCTTGACTTTACATCCTTGAACGGCACCAAGACGATCCATCCATATCAATCACAATCACACTCTTCTTCGCAACCATATAATTACACATCTACTAGTATTATCTTAACATAACGCGCCACTTACTAGCAACTCACAATGTCTCGGACTTTTTTCAAGAAGAGACTTAGGGCATCTGAAGTAGCAGATACTGAAAACCCCATTGTCTCCGGACCATGAACCTGATGTTCGTCTGATGGTTTTCAAACAAGAGTTTCATGTGCATTCTCACATCTTGAAGGAACGATCAAATTATTTCCGCAAATTTCTCGATTCGTCTGATAAGCAAAATGCCCCCGTACCAGACTCAGTTTTGTTCCGATACGATTACAGCGCAGTTGTTGACGAGGATGGCACTTGGGGCTTGGAGACTGTTGCCAAGGTACTGTAAAGCTCTTTGTTTGTTTGGCGACATACTAACTGATGTACTGATATAGGCTCCGTTGTTAACTGAGGAAATGATAGCCCGAGTAAATCATATAGAAGGAGAAATTGAGGGCTTTCGACAACTACTTTGCGCCATGTATTCAAGGCCCTATACCATCAAGGATGTTGAAGAGCTATCAACACTTACTCGCATTGCAGACTTCTACTGCGCTCTTCCGATAGTTTCGGTCACCCTCAACAGCGCGCTTCTTGATAGCCCTATATTTTCGAAACGAGAAGTTGAAGATTCAACTGCGTGCACGAAGGATCAGCTAGCGGAAGATTGTGACTCTATGATATTCATCGCGCAGAAGCTTAGAAGTTCCGTTCTTTTCCGGGAGTGTCTAATTCACATTGTGGCCAATTGGAAGGATAAGGATACTTTCAAGTTTCATCGTACACGAAATGATGAGACCATCCGTGGTTTAATCGAAGCAGAGTTCTCTCAACTTGACGAAATGATCGACGGGTTGCAGCATACATTCTGGGTCGAGGCTGTAATGGCCAAACATTCGCTGGATACACCTGAACTAACACAAGTATTGGCAGCCGCTGAGCAAGACTATATCTCTTTTGAACGTGAACCGAAAATGGCAGTTGCATTCTGGAAAGACTTGAGCGCAAAATTAGCACACGTGGGCAGCGATGCAGATTTTCTTAAGTCTGAAATAGATCCGTTATTGGTCAACAATCTTGTATTGGATCGTACCAATGACAGACCTGGCGAAGGCTGTTACAAGCATTGCTTCCTCTGTGCCGAGATCGCCGACAAAAAAATGCCTGTAAGTACATGCGTTTATTCTGTACTGCCTGTACTTGGACGAAACTAATATGATGCATTTACAGTGGGGCACCACGGCTGTTGACTGGTAAATAATGAATACACAAGCCATGAGAAGAACACGCAGGTAGGATGAATGTGGGAAGATGAACAACAAGCTGAGGGCAAAGTTTTGATTTGGGGGTTTGTTGCAAATTAGACATTAGGATGTTTCATTGAAAAATTTGTATCTTTCGTGAGGATGCTAGTTGTCACAAGAAAGCCTCGACTAGGATACGATTTCTTGTGACAGATTAATTACATTCACGGTCACTCACTTGCACACTGCTCAATATCCAGGTCAAATTATCATGCAGAGTATTGTTATCCTTATGAGTGATGTGACTAGATATGATTTGGCTAAATATGTCTCCAGAATATTGATCTTCAAATCCCAAAAGGTCATCGCAAGCTTGTTAGTTGTAAGTGATGAGCTAACACCTAGGTAATATTCCCCAATTACCACCATAATCTGCAGCTCTCCATGTTGAATCACCACCACTTGATGGAACTCGAAGCGTGAAACTCGAGCTCAGAACAAAATACAGAACATAGAACATAGAACATCCACATAAAAATTCCACCAAACCAATGAAGTGACAGAGAGATCTTCGAAATGCCTGGAAGATGGTAGGGATCCCGTTAAAATGCTGTAATGCGGTTCCTGATGTACGCGAATCTATATAAATCCCTATATAGATATGCAACAAAACAAGGACGATTTCCAATCATACTTATAAACAACCGTGCGAACGAAGTATGTCTATCTGTTAAGATAATAGATAGCTTTCTGCTAGCTCCTCAAGATCCACACACACCAGACTTAAAGCCCAGGAAACGCATTGCCCGTACAGATCCTGGTACAGACATGCAACAACTGAATTCAATTTTCAATTTACATTAAACTTTCCGAGGAGATCAAAGGGGGCTCTCTGACCAACACCTACTAGCGCCAACCTAATTTCTCATCAAAGAACTAAACTTCTTTTCCAGTACTTAACACGCGTATAGTTTCTCATTAACAAAAGCACCGACACAAATCACTGTACAGACATGCAACAAAAGGGAACATCTCCATACTATTTTCCTTTCCATCCTGGACTGCATGCGGGGTCAACAGGGATACAGACCATCGATGACTTAGGTGGTCGGTTACTAGCAACTAGCTTCTCTTAAGCTTTTGTCCAACGTGCTAAGATCACCTCGGACTGGCTGGGCACTCGAGAACTAGTCTGTGATATCTTGTACCCCACCTTGGACAGATATGCAACAATTGAACTTGATGACGAATGGGGAAGATGCTTGTGGTGCGGTGGAGTGGTTCCCCGCATTTGTTCTTGATCTGACCTATGGACGAATAATACTGGTTTGGAGTTTTGATACACTTGCATTTACCACCGGTAAAAATTTACAGTTTTGCGTTGGATGGAAACCCGGCCATCTTGATTTTGCCATTCGCAGAATGTAGCGGTGGCTTTCGATAGAAATCAAACTATCAATTGATACTCTGGATTTTGCCGCAGAACATAAGTTTGGAGTGAGCTGTGGTAGAAATGAATGATTGTCAAAACTATCAGCCATGATCTGCCAAACGCTGTAAAAAGAGACAGAAAAGCTTGGGGTATATAATCTCAACCCCTTGAATGAGCATTTGAGAATGGTGGTTGCGGATTATTATCTGTTCTCGTCATCGTTATATGTACTTATTTTGCATACCCAGATATCTGCATTGATTTCCTGTGAATTATAATTGGACATTCCTGAGAATATCATTCCGGTGCTCTTGATCTCCCTATCCTGATTAGAACGTTGGTTGAGGTATTATGTCTTGTGTTGTTGAATTAATGGGCTTGACTGATTGGACGAGTATCAAAGGATGTCGGCTGGAGAATGGTGATGAGTGTGTTACCGTCCCATTCACAATCTCATCTCACTAACCTTCATCACCATGTCTTACACCTCGTTTCTCGCTAAATAATTTTGCATACTTGCCTCTAACGATCTCTAATATGATGAAGCAAAGAGTACTAAAACACATGCATAAGATGAATTTTTCGCATTACCGGAATTCTCGTATCTAATGCACAGCCGTGTGCATATAAAACTAAGATTGCTTTTATCATGATTACATGATAGGTTTGACACGATCTTCAGTCCAGAAAAATTATGTTTCACCGGATGGCAAGCCCCAACGCTGACTTCTGGACATGATCGTAGAAGAACGCAATACTAGGAGTTTCATTCCCTGGTTGAGGTCCCCAACAATAGGGTCTACCGAAGCCCAAGTAATATTTTCTGTAAGCGCTTACCCCAGAGATCCATCAAGGTCCAACTACATGTTCTCGGGTCCATACAATGGCTTCCCACTCACAGCCATAATTACAACTTGTTGGATGCAGAAGAAAACATTTTAAAAAGGGTTATCACAGTTTCCATTAGTGCCATTTCAAAATCTCCTCAACTCAAAATTAAGCATAAAATCTTCCCCATTTTTCAAATCTCCATTCTTTTTACTGATGCCTTCTGTTATATCCATCGCCGTGCTCATCGGTCTTTCGAATCTCGTTTCTTCCATTCCCACATGTACAGATTGTGAGAAATGGACGACACGCTCTGACAGTACCCCAATGTACCTCATTACTGATTTTAACATGGCATGTGTAGGTGGACTTCTTCTCGATTGTACTAGTGAAGCGCCATACTCTATGACGATAAATTACACATCTCCTGATGCCAGCAAAGAAGAGCAAGGTCCAGCGGTATATGATGCGTCGTGCTCTGGATTGACTGGCCTCACGACGGATTACGTGGCATGTGATGCTCCATATAGCTGGGTAACAACTGCGGTTGGGGATGATGGAGATGTGAAGGTTAGAATGGAATTCAAGGCGAATGGACATAGTTGGGATGGGAAAGGATCGTATTCCATAGATGCAGTTGAAGATAGTTTTCTGATAATGCCGGATTTGTCGAGGGATTGGATTTAACTTTAGTGTTAGGAAAGACTTCTTCAGTAGTTGAGACAACCCTCGGAAGTGGAGGAGTTTTGGAACTATATTATTCAGAAGAATCGGCTTTGGCGCACTTAGAATTGATATGCTCAAGTTTCAACTAATATATTCGAACTTTGTCCTCCGCAGGACGGAGCTTCTTCAAGGACATTTACAATCCTAAGTCCGTGAAAGGATAATTTGTACGTGAGCCAAGCTTCTTTCTTCACACTTCATTCGAGAAATACGAATCAGTCTTAAATGACCAATTCCTCTGAACATGTGATCGATTATCTCGTTCTAGATGGGACCTCGTTCTTTCCTGATTGATGATCATATTCGCTCTGCCAATTAATGTTATATGTGACACAGACTGAGGTACCTGGGTAGGTACGTGAAGAATGAACTCCCAGAAAAGTAATCTGGCTGGCCGAAGCGACTCCAACCA
This sequence comes from Botryotinia convoluta, assembly GCA_004786275.1. NCBI lineage: Eukaryota > Fungi > Ascomycota > Leotiomycetes > Helotiales > Sclerotiniaceae > Botryotinia > Botryotinia convoluta. The sequence continues at coordinate 18,089 of PQXN01000181.1, read as the reverse complement.
TCCAAAAAGCTCTCACATCATGGAAAGATCTTTGGAGTATGTATCTTAAATATGAGCTAAAAAGGCGGCCATTCCTGCGATGCTTGTTTGTAGATTTTGGGCGCCTAGGACGTTGTTAGCTCCACCATCTAGCTCACAGTAAAAGAAATTGGCAAATTCAAGTAACCTTTGCCTCCGATTGAGTTGACATTCGCACCTCGAGGAGGTCTGAAACAAAAAATTCAAGGCAAGATACCTCAACTACGAGCGACAAGGGACTCGAACCCTCAACCTTAGACTGGAAAGCTTCCTAATGATAGGAGGTCCGCACGCTACCATTGTACCAATCACCCAATATTGCTATGCAAAGCGGTTTGAATTTTAATAAATGAATCTAAGAATTTGAAGAGTGACATGTTACATATCTCGACAAATCCCACAATCACGTGCAATAGCCCTAGCTTAACCTTACCTACGATTTGGCGTGCCATGTGAATTGCAAATGATTGGTCGATCTATCACCCCACGTTGATAATCCAGATTAGGGTATTGGGTTGGTATCTCTATCTTTCTTATCACTCGGGGTACAACATTTTTATATATACCTAGGAGGTTACATTGAAGTTATATATTCCATTTATAGCTCATCTATACCTTCTTGTCACTCTTTTTCTGAGTTGTAACTGAATCTGCTTCTTTGTATCAATTACAGAAATTGTCAGTCGCTATCCAGCAAACCTTTCGTCACCATTTTCAAATTTTGAAAATCGAAATACTATATATCACCAAATATACATCCTTTGCTTATTCAAACCCTACTCAATCTGCATAGCTCTTCATCATGGCATTTTCAATGCATAGCCATTCTGGGCAATTTTGTCCTGGCCACGCAAAAGATACACTAGAACAAGTGATTCAAACGGCCATTTCCCGGGGCATGCAAACATTTGCATTAACAGAGCACATGCCCCGGAACTCAAACTCTGATTTGTATCCTGAAGAAGTAATTTTTCAAACTCCTTCCACTTCACCCGTAACAATCTAACAAATCTAGGTCGAAGCCGGTGATGATATATCTCTGCTCATACCCAGACACGAAGCCTATCTCGTTGAAGCAACCCGTATTCGCGAGGAATACAAGAATGAACTTAATATTCTTATAGGCTTTGAAGGAGAATGGATCCGATCGGATTATGGACCTTTGATCAAAGATCTTGCTTCGAATCCTCTCATTGATTTCTTCATTGGTTCGATACATCACGTGAATGAAATTCCTATTGATTATGACGCTGCATTCTATGCCAAAGCGATTGAAAAATCAGGAGGCTTAGAGGAGAAATTATATGAGGACTATTTTGAGCAGCAGTATGAAATGCTGCAGACCTTGAAACCGAAGGTGGTGGGTCATTTCGATTTGATTCGGTTATTGAGTGAGAAGCCGGATAGAGATTTGACTGAGTGGAAAGGAGTTTGGGATATGGTCTTGAGAAATTTGTTGGAGGTGGTGAAGTATGGAGGGTTATTGGAAATTAATACTAGTGCGTTGAGAAAAGGTTTGAAAGAGCCATATCCGGGAAAACAGATCTGTGAGGTATGTATTGCACATGTGGTGATGCGATAGAGAAGATTCTGACAGAACCATAGGCATACATACGATTTGGTGGCAAGTTCACGATGTCTGATGATAGTCATGGCATTGGGCATGTGGGGACAAATTTTGTTAAAGCGATAGAGTATATAGAATCTCTCGGGGTTGAAGAGCTGTATACGTTCGAGCGGACTACTCTAGTTGGATCAACTGGTATCAAAAAAGCTTTGAGTTTGAAGAGTGTAACTTTATCAAGTGTGAAGGAAACTTTCATCCCAGGTTGATTCATAGTTTATATGCAATTATATATCATTCAAACCACGTTAGTATGGCGCGCGTGTTCTCAGGTGTAATTTATTATGTGAGCGCAATACCTGGGACATTGTGAATCCATATCTGAGAAGAGCACCATGGCACAAGAGTCGGCAAATGAGGTGGCAATTATATATGGTTATCCCCTGAATCCAAACACATTTTCACTACATCACAATGATATCAACGGTTAATTTTGCAGGTACGATGTATATCTAGTTATAGGCTTCTCCAGCCTTGAAGCGCTGTAGCAGATATGCAACAAAAGAATTTCAAGGGGCGGGATAAGCTCAACTGATTGGCTGATCAATGCGGAATGAATAAATCGAAAGTGAATGCAAGGGAGAAACAAAGAGCTCTAGGCGATTCACCATTTTTACCGAATAGGTTATATATATTTGCGTATGTGATTAAGAAACGGCGTGATTTGATTCGTCTCATATGCTTCGTATAAATATAGCCGCACTTACCTTACTTTCTTTCCGTTCAAGTTTCTCGGAGATTTGATACAGAGAACGAGGAGCGAAGAGCTAAGAGCCTTCTTTTCTACAGCTCATGGATTGAGGCTTTTACTCGGGGCTTGGTCAGGAAGTAGCGAACAGTGATATCTCGTCGTTGTTATTCTACCTGGTGTATCTTTATTTTATTGTTGTCACTGATTTCTACCATCCAGTCATGATCTGAAGCAAGTTTTCACGAGATAATAGTACCCATGAAGATCTGGGGAAGTTCTCTCGCCACTTCCAATGCTGCAACATAAAAATGCGATTCGAGTCCTCCATGACAAGTAGGGGTCGCTACGTGATACACTGAGTCACCAACGATGACTGCGAAAGGCTTTTTTGGCCTCTATCAACAGGAAATGTTATAACTCATAGGTAGGAGAGGAATCGAATCAGTATTGTATCATCATCTCATCACCATAATCTTTTTATCGTTGTCGTTCAGATCAAGTGACAGTAACTTCCTTTTCCCATCGCCATCAATCAGTTTGCACTCGAGTATAACGTAGATGCCGACTCTCCTCAAACAAATTCTCGCCTTCCTCACACCAAAGCCTGATTTGTCCTATTTGCGTCTCCTCCTGCAGTATTCGCTCGCAAAGCAGTTATACTTTTAAGTTGCTTGCGTCTATACAAGAACTCTTCAATTCGCTAGGGTGATCAGGCATCCTGACTTATGCTTTTGAATTCATTGTGTGTATTTGCATCCAAGACACCGCAGAGTATTCCCAGGTAATGAAAGTGTATACAATTAGTAAATTCCCCATGGAGCCTGTCGTGGTATATATAAATATATCTGCCCGAGCAACCGCATTCCATTTATTCCTTAAGAAACATATATCCTCTGAACTAAGAATATCATGGGAATCTTCTCCTTGAGATCGACGTCGAGTTATTTGCAAGTTCGTTCATTCAGACTGATAGTTTCCAGTAAAAATTTTAGCTTTTAACCAACTCGAGCCATAGATACATTTGTGCCCACTCTTCAATCCTTCAATACCGATTTTGTAAATGTAGTTACGTATTTTTTCTCGTCACCGTTTCTTTCTACTCGCTGTCTCTGGTTATGCGGATCTGGGTCTAGAAGATTGCCGTCATCTCATCTCACCATGTATATCTTGATCTTGACGATGAATCTACTCGCCTGAGATAAAGCTCTGTCGAGGAAGATACTACTGAGGACTCCCTCCAGATTTCACACCCAAAGTCATTGATTTCACCTCATTTCCATCCCTTGAAGCAATTTCTAGGCCATTTATGCGACCAATGAGAGTTTTCTTAACCCTTAAATAATCATCCAACTCTATGTAGAATCTAAAGAAACAAGATTCACATGCATTAAAATCGTCTAGTAATTCACATAATTTATGTGCCTCCACTTCACCAGAGCCGCTTTGGTGGAAGGTATGTAAGCAGACGGCAGATTCACAATGGTGATATCTTGAATGCTATAATTGCAATTCTACCCGCAGAATGACAATCTATAGTTCTTCAAAAAGGACCCTTTCCCACATCATTTACTGTTTCTGGTACTCGCTCTTTAGATGGATTCTCGATTCCTAGCTACAGAACTACGGGATAGTGCCCTTGAAGACTTTAAACTAGAACCGCAAGAGTCAAACGAAACCGTTCGATAATTATTATTCATCATCTTGAGAAGCAAAATGTATTAATGCTTACAAAGAATGGTTCGCCCAATCGAAACTATCCCAAATTCCTTCTACTTTCGAACTTCTCTTACAATGACTTTTCATTACTATCAATACTAGACTGTTTCCAACATAATCGTTATATATCCTATCTCGCCATCATTACTAAAAACCAATATTACCGCTCTAACCAACTCTTCATCAACCGGACGAACAACATTTCTAAGATTCTATTCTGTCAATTTCACTCTTTATTCACATACCAATAAATCCATCTCATCAACGAACAGACGCTCTTCTCCTCTCGAATCGCCTGCACCGCTGTGCGAAGTTTGTGTTTTGCCGTTCTATGCCCTTTGACTTTGATTATACATGGAGTTTTTATACCCAAGAAACTATAACTAATTTCGTTTATTGATCACTGTCCAGTAAAGGCAAGACTATCGTAGCAGTATACATATCTCTCAAGGACTTTTTCTATGCATCTGACAATCTCAAATTCCTCACTCACCACATTATATAATCAATCTCTAGCTCTCGATTATTTTAAGAGCCATGCGCAGAAAAGAAAGTCCCTGAATCGATCTCCCTATAATCTTTCCATTTTCGTCCCCATACTTCCTTCAAATCATATCGAACATCTCGCTCATATCATCGCACATTCTGCCATCACTCTCGAAATCCACATAGCTATCCATCACTTAAAAGATGACATCAACAACAACTTCCAATCCCCAGCTTCGAAACGAAATATCACCAAAACACCTTGGATACCCCATAACCCGCACACACAAAAGACCATTCTCCCATACACTACCAGTAATCCTGAAAATCAGAGATCCTACTAGAAATACGTTTCTCGGGGCAATAGTATAATTCATCGTCTACATACCTACTCTTGAAAGGCTTGAAGTTCTAAAAACAGCAAAACAGAGTATTGTCCAACGAGATACAAGTTAAACATACATGATAACGCATTAAATCAAACATCATGCCCATTCGATGTCGAAGATATGGGAGAAGAATTCCAGTATTCATCCAATCTATTATATGTATACATGCTCATGTACCGCAAACGGGGTATATACAACTACACGTCTTCGCTCATATAAAACAAGAAGCCCGGACATAAGATCATAATGCTTTGCAAGGACCAAAGCAAAAAAAATAAGAATTAAATGTTCGCAAAGATAACATAAAATAAATAAAAACAATCACCCAGTATTTCGTAACTTTTTGCCCTCGCTCCGTATCACCCAGCTCATTGAAGTTCAAATCATCAAATCATCCTGCTGCATTTCGATCCTGTGCTGCCTATAATATTTCCGTGTTAGTAGTCTCTCCAATAAAGTGAAATATATAAAAAACAAAAGAGGAAACAGCACATACCTCCACCGCACGCGCCCAGTCAGTCCTCATCAAGAACCAACCCTCGATTGCAGCTACCAATCCCAGCGCCAACGCAACACCCAACCACAATCCCTCCAATTGCCATCCTAGTCCGAACGCGGTGCCAAAACTGATCGGCATAGCCAATACATAATAACAGAAAAGATTGACATATCCGCCTATCTCTTGCCTTCCTAATCCTCTTAGTAATCCATTACAATTTGCTGCTAGCGCATCAAAGAGCTGGAATGCTGCACAGAGAGGAAGAACGCTAGCGACAATGTTTATAACGTCGATGTCGTCGGTGAAGAGGCGTGGGACAATGTTGCGGAGAGAGGAAATGAGTGTGAAGTTGAATAGGCCAACTATACAGGCACCATAGATAGCCTAGTAGCAAGTGAGCACGTGTTAATCGAAGAGTGGTGGGACAGAGATGTGAGAATTTCGGATTGGGAGGGAGATTACATACCACTTTCGAGCTGGTCTTAGCCGCATCTGAAAGGGTGGCGCCAATAAGGTTGGCTACGCGAGTTGAAGCTGCAATAGAGATCGAGAATGGAATTTGGAAAGTCAAAGCGGTTATGGTAGTGAGAACACTTTGAGCCGCAAGGTGAGTTACGGAGAAGTAAGTTGATGCTAGAGTTAGAACTTCAAATGCTAAGTACTCTGCTAATACCATTACCAGACCAGGAAGAGCGAGTTTGATCATTGGACCTGATTTTTGTTATAAAAAAATTGACAAGAATGGCGCAGTTCAAAACTTACCCCAGTTATGGAATGCTCTCCATGTGAATCCATCCCAACATTCTTTTCCATCTACAAATCGAACGTAGAGAAATAGTAAAAGAGGTAAGAGATTGTCTGTCACAGCAACGGCGATTGGAGCTCCAATAAATCCCCACTCAAACTGCCAAACAAATAGCCAATTCATGAAAGCATTGAGAGGTGCGCAAATGAGTAAAACATAAGTTGTGGCAGAAAACAATCCTTGTGCTTGTACAAATCTTTTCGCACCTTCGAAAAGCGCAAATCCGGGAGCTCCAAGCAGTAGAATTCGTAGATAGAGTCCTGCCAGTTCTGCGGAACGTTTCTCGGGCACGATGGTTTCCAAGATTTTCTCAGCACTCAACCAGACTATTCCAATTGGTATGGTCAAGGCCCAGAGAAACCATACCATTCTCTGTAATTGCAATCCAACTAGACCTTTTCTGCCAGATCCGTATGCCTGTGCACAAAGCGTATCCAAACTTGTAGCCAATCCTTGATAGATAGCATATCCAGTAATGTTCGCAGTCATACTAGCTAAACTAACAGCGCCCAATTCTACTTTCCCAAGATGCCCCACTGTGAATATACTTGCGACAGTAAGGGAGTATTGGAGGACGAAAGTCACAATTAAGGGACTCGAGTATCTTACTAATGTTTTCGCCTCTCTTTGCCATGTTGTTTTAATCTTTCCTGCAGCTACAGCTTCTTCCCACTGTCTGTTTAAACGCTCATGACGTGAACGCGCAGACTCATGCTGTCCGTTTGGCAGCAATGCTGAAGTCTCCGAGGGTGCCCCAGCCTCTTCATCGCCCATTGGCTTTGGTATTTTTGTGCTAAACAATTTCCTGTATAATCGGTTGAAAGCGCTTCGCTTCGCGGGTTCGGGGTGCTTTGGAGGAGCTAGATGATTGTCCCTCAGTAGACTCCTTTCCTCATTTCTCGTTTCGTGTCTTTCCTTCCTAGTCAACCATGCTGTTTCTTTGAATTGGGGGGTAACGGCAGGACGAGTGCCACCGAATGCCACAAAACTCGGCCGTCGATACGAATGTGTCATTGAGTGTTGAGCTTCCGACTGTCGAATTGTAGAAGCCTCTGAAGACTCATCTCCAGAGCTGGTACATTCAATGTGTTCTGGTGCTTCTCCCTCATCTGCGGGGTATTCTGCTAAATCGCGCGCAAGGGATTCTTGAGCTATGGGTGAGCTAGATATGAATGAAGTGCTGAAAGGAGATCTGGAGATTGAATCCCGTAGATGCCCCTCATCTCTAGATTTGATCGGTACTGGAAAAGAAGACGACATTGTTGCACAATGGTATATTTCTTATCAATGTCGAGTGTTCCAAGAGATTGCTAATTATGTTTGATGAGAGCGAGCTACAGTTCTGACTCTTCCTTTCTCTCACTCATCAACAAAAGGACTCATACAATTAATTGACGCAATGCATGCAATGACGGTCCTACCATAACCCGCACTCACGAACAACGAATGATTGAGGAAAAAGAAAAAATAAAGTCAAGCATATAAACAAAACAAGCGGAGGTCAATTGGCAATCGAACGAGACATCACTCACCGTCCATGCCAACCCAGTCAAGTGCTAGGCTCTCTCGCACTTTTTTTAGTCTTTACGGAGTAACAAATGGATGCGATTACCATTCAAAGCTCGTGGGCCCGTTTTCATCTTCTTACATACTGGTCCCTAGTATGCGAGTATGCTGATAATGGTTGCGCGGGAACGGCGACCACCCCCACCATAGGTAATGTCTTACCCTTACATCCATCCAGTCTGCAAAAAAGCTTCCTCATCCAATAGCCAGTTTCAATGACTGTGACTGTTGTTCACTAGGCCCTGATAAGCAGGTATTTCCTTTAGAATCAGAATATCGGAAACCACCTCTGAGCTACAACGATTTCCGAACACCGATTCCGATAAGATCTAGTGAGAAAATAGCAAAAGTGGATGATATACGGTATGCGATGAAATAACATGATTTGTCAAAAAAATGAAAATAGCCAGCCACCAAAAGCATAAGGGGTGCATATGGTTATCCGAACAATCGGAACGGATTAATGATAGAACGAGCCCCGTATTTGATCATTCTGTGACCCGCCTTTCCGCTGCACGAGGAATAAAGTCCGGGGTATCGTTTCGGTGAAGCTTAAACTCTAATAAGTGACGAAAGGTATGGAGTACTTCAATAAAGAGAACATCGAGCTTACCTAGTAGTAGCACTCAATTGATACGCAACTTTCACTCCCTTATTCTAAAGAATCAATATATTCCTACAATGTCTCGCAGCCAAGAGGAAGGATGTCAAGGCTCTCAGCGGGAAATATACTCACCAATTTATTTCCCTCGTCGTCCAGCACCTGTTGATGTCGCCAAGTATGTTTCATTGTTTCTTTCCGTGAATCCCTCGTCTCAAATAACATCCACCTCACAATTCCTTTCACCAACTCCTTCACATTCGTCGAATAGAACTGATGAACTTTCTCTAGCTACCATGGCGAATCGGTTTTCTGCACACCACCTCTTTTCGGTCCCCTCCTTTTCGATAATGTGGACTCCGACTGTCGCGACCACTGTGCTAATGAGCGAACTTTTCTCTCCTACCTCCGCCTTTCCATTTACATGACTATTGTTTCCCTCGCCATAGTCCTTTCTTTTCATTTGAAATCCACTCCTACCCAGCTCGAACTGCGCATGGCACAACCTCTGGGCATAATCTTTTGGGTACTGTCTCTTCTTTGCTTGGCCTTAGGATTTGGGAACTATATGAAGACGGTTAATAAATATAGTCGGAGGGTGGCGATTGTGCAGAGTGGATGGAAGACGCAAGGGGTGAGTGGTCCATTTTCTTATCTTTTCCTTCCTATGGGGTTGGTAAAGTTTTGGGAAATTTGCCTTGTGAATTTCGGTTGCGACTGTGGCGTGTCCAACAAGAGAGAAATTCCAAGTACTTCTGCGCAGATTGGGAGAGATTTCAATTGTTGATGCGCCGGTACCCAAGGATGCATAATGCTCTATTAGTCTTCACAATGGAACATGAAATCCCATGGATAAGCTAATTTTAAACATATGTAGGTTCTTTCAACAGTTGCAGTCTCAATAATAGCAGTTTGTATTTTGTTTTTGGCAACAAGTTCAAAAAGATCCTAGTATGAGGAACCGAAATATGAGAGTTTGCAAAGATATTACACGATTTTAAGCCCCTTAAGCATGAGTACAGCGCTCTTAAGTCATTCTATTTATTTGCATGAGCTATACCATCATGGAACCCAACAACTTATTGCATAATATTCCGGAGACTTTGGATCACTATTTCGAAAAGTTCGAATCTTTAACAATGACTAGTGACAGCCGGTGGTTGGTTCGCAGATGCCTGATAATTGACTGATGATAACTTTACTTTGGTGACTACACAGCTAGAATTTATGGCTATAGCACATATAAGATATTCTCGCACATTATACAACATCCAGTCTATTTGAAATTTCAAAACAGATATTTGGAATCTTGGGATGAAAATAAGAGTTTCTTTCTCTTGACGAATCAGCACTTCTACTCTGACGGTTTATTGTGAATACTTGTACCTTGAGCCCCCTGATACTAGTATACAACTCTGAGAAACCCTACCGGGGGTTTACTTGGAGCATACTCTAACAATTGAATGGAGCGTGAAGGCCCTCACCGGTAGCAAGATGTACTTGCCGGTAGCAGGTATCCAACTAGAGTCTGCAGTACTTAGTCTTCAGTTCAATGAAATACTAGCTAGGTCTGGAAATAGTTCGCCTGTTTCCATTTTATTGCATTGTTGAATTGGTGGTAGAATTGGATTTTTCTTTACACTTCCGATTGATTTGAGATAATCGATTTCACTCAGCATCGGAGCAGATCCCAAAATCCAATGGTTTTGTGAGCAATCGTTCCTTCCTCTCACTATATCTCTATGGTCACGATTGCTGCAACTCAGCAAAGGAGGAAAGCGCGAGTAAACACATCTCATATCCATATCATCTTAGATTGTTGGTTTTCTTTTCTTCTTTTCCTCAAATAAACACACTCCATTTTGCTACACGGAGATTTTGATCATAACTTGCTCCAATTTTGTTTGCTTCCTTTGCTTTTGCTTTTTGATTTCTTGGTCGAATACAGAAATCTGTCGTATTGTGTGACGTTTTTGATTCTCAAAATGGGATTCTACATCCTTTCTTCCATATTCCTAACGTTCCAGTTCAGTAGATTGGCCTCGTCCATACGCCTCGGACATCGTGATCTCAATGCAGACTTTTTGCCATGCTACGATTATATCATTGCTGGAGGTGGTATTTCTGGACTCGTTCTTGCCAATAGGTTGTCCGAGGATCCCAACGTAACAGTACTGGTTATTGAAGCTGGCAATCTGTAAGTATTTCCCACCAAAATCTCTTGACCATCGCTAACACAGACCAAGAGACAATGACGAAGACTTCATCAAGTATCCTTTTGACGATGGAGAGGGTCTGGGCTCAAGTTATGACTGGAGCCTTTGGACTGCCCCTCAAACATCTCTTGATGGCTCTTCCCGACCAATGGATTTAGGGAAAGGCGTTGGCGGTGGCAGTCTCATCAATGGCATGTGCTGGACTAGAGGTGGAAGTGCCGATTATGATGCATGGGTAGCTCTTGGAAATCCCGGGTGGGGATGGAACGATCTCTTACCTTATTTCAAAAGAGTAAGAACACATCCACTTCCCTTTGAACGCAAGCTAACTGCATGCCAATCAGACTGAGAACTACATCAACGATGTCGATGCTGCGTTTGCTCGTGAACTCTATGTTTACCCAGATGCTTCGACGCACGGTACGACTGGATATATCGATGTCTCGTACCCGAAATACTTCTATCCTCAATCTAGTTAGTTACCTAATTTTCCCTGCCTCTGCAAAGTACAAGAATCTAACAAATAATCAGAATTGTTTCTGGATGGACTACGAGAGCTTGGAATTCCTACTTTACTCGACCCAAATAATGGCACAACTGCTGGCGGAATGTTGATTCCAAATAATCTTTCACCAGATAATCAAACACGTTCTGATGCAAGACGAGGGTATTATGATGGTTTTATAAACCGCCCAAATTTACACCTTGCCACAGGCCTAGTCGTCATTCGAGTTTTGATGGACTCCGCCCTTTCAGAAGTACTTGCACGAGACCTTCCAGCTGGTCAATGGATCACTGGTATTCAAGTGAGTGAATTATATTCATTGTGGTACCCTTAAGATATCCATTAATATTTATTAGATTGCACCTTCTCTGAGTACTGTCGTACGCGAAATTTCATGTTCACGAGAAGTCATACTTGCAGCAGGAAGTATTCACACCCCTCAAATACTTGAGCTGTCTGGCATTGGCCAGTCATATATCCTAGAGCAGCTCGGCTTGCCAGTACACATTGATTTGCCGGGAGTAGGAGAGAATTTCCAAGATCATCCCTACGTTGGTGCCGTCTACTATTGCAAGTACACTTTTCTTTCTTGCCGGCATCTCTAACAGTGCTAGACACCAACTCTAGTTACCCAACCATTGTACAGATAGACAACAATCCACAACTTCTCACACAAGCAGAGCAGGAATACTACGTCAACAAGACTGGTAGGGTTATTGACCTCATTTTGAGATCAATACTAACAAATGCAGGGCCCTGGACTGCTGGAGCAATTAACACAGTCGCATTCCCATCGCTATCGCAAATTACTTCAAATTGGGCCAATATGCTAGCTGATGCAGAGAACCAAGGGGTAACAGACTACTTAGCACAAGGTCTAGATGTAAGTGTTCTCTCAGGATATGCTGCACAAAAAGACCTCATTGTCGAGCTTCTCAACCGTTCGGATGTAAGTGCTTATGAGCTTCTCAATGATAATGTGGGGCTTATGTCTGTTGCTGCAATGCATCCTCTCTCTAGAGGGAGCGTTCATATTACAACGGACAATCCATATGTGCCACCAGATATTGACCCACGCTACTGCTCAAACCCACTCGATCTTCAAATATTAATGGACGCCCTTATGTTCAACAATAGGATTGTGAATACCGATCCTATGAAGTTGTTGCAGCCAAGACCTTACTACCCATTTCTTCCCAATACTACGCCAGAAACCTTGATACCTGCAATTAAATCTGGTTTACGAACGGAGTTCCACGGCTCCGGCTCAACCTCGATGATGCCACGCGAAATGGGCGGTGTTGTCGATCCCGACCTGCGTGTTTACGGAACCAAAAACCTTAGAATTGTAGATGCTGGTATCATACCAATGCTTCCTGCCTCTCATCTACAAGCACCTGTTTATGCTATAGCGGAAAAGGTATTATGCTTTTCCATCAACTGTCTTGTTCTTTGCTGACGCAGTGCTAGGCTGCCGACACCATAAAGCGCGACAACTATGGTTTATCTCCTCAAGGATGTGGAAAAGGTTCTTCTTTTGCACGTCCTGGTCCAATCTTATCAAATTTGTCGATAAATTCTTTGAAGTTATCCGCCTTAAATCCGCTACCTAGTGCTACGACCCCACAAGCTGTGAAGTCATCATCTTTAGCACCACCTTCTCCTCTATCGTCCTTGCAAATTATATCTCCTCCAGCAGGATTCCCCATCCCTGGACCACAAGTAGAGAAGATTTCCACTCCACCTGTTCCTAATTTAGGAGATCCGGCTCTCAGCGCTTCAGCGGTGTTTCCTGTTTTACAGGGCTGGAACGATTCTTCACATTCTCTTGTCCATGGAATGGGAACTACTGCAGTTGGAACACCAGTAAGAAACTCCATAGCTCAATCAACAGCCATGACTCTATCGCTTGGCGCCGACATTGGGAGCCCGGCCCTTAGAAATGGTTCTAATAGTGCTTTTATATCGTCTGGAATTGCCACAATACATGGTGCTCCCCTTCCCGCACCAGATACACAAACTTCTGTCGCTAAATCTATTGTACCGACATCCACTTTGCAGACCGGACCCACTTCCCGGCTTTTATCTTCAAGCGAAGGAACTCAATCAACGATAATCAGCCAGGGGGCTCTCACTCTCACGGCACCAGTCATAGCAGCCTCCGCGTCCTCATTACCTGTTTTACCACCAACTACTGTTCAGACTACGCAAACTACTCCACAATCTGAAGCAAGTCAAACCTCTAAACCCTTCACCACCGGCCAGAACGCATTGGCAGATGTGGCAGCTGTATTTGGGGCAAAGTTTGAACAGGTAGCTTCAACTCTTGTTCCTAGTCCTGTAGCAGGTACAAATCTACCAGGACCCACAATTACATCACCTGTTTCTGTCCTCGATATACTTCCGGCGTCGCCATTAATGTTCAAAACTTTGGAGAGCTCTGCTTTTCATAGTGTAGCATCAATGCTGGAGGACAAGTATGCAACTGTATCAACCGAGCCACTAGGCGGTTGATTGCAAACGGATTACGATCGAATGTTTTGGTGTTGTAACGAGATTCTATGGTGAAGATTTTATGTGATTCGAGGATATTGGAATGTACTGAAGGGAAGAGTTGTAGTTTCTGGAAGTTTTGGGAGGTAGTATTTGCAAAACCAATTTTGAACCTGTCACCTTTCATTAGACATAGAAGTTGCTTCTCAATGTAATTAGAATTATAGTTGTCAAATAAACATATTATTTGATTAAGAAACTCTGTGCCACTTGTGATCTGCAACAAGTTGCCGATACTCGATTTGATATGTGTGAGGCGTGAAAGTTTGCCTACGACTCTAAATGTACTTTAAGTTACTGATCACCTTCTAATTTAAAGTTTTTCCATTATCTCTATTATCTTACATCGTCGTTTCGGCAGAGAACTCGAGGTGTTCAAACCCGAATGAGGATATCCAGTCCAATTCCGGCTGTAGTCACATAGTTCTAAAGGGGACAATTAATTAGCTAACCTTCAAATCAGGTACCGTTTTTGATAAGGGTCATTGGGGAAATCGTACTTAATTTGTTAACTTACCTGCGATTCTTGACAGCTTCGGCTCCGCTTGGGTAGATTCATGTTCCTTCATGTCGCACAATCAAAGGCATGAGTTATGTTTCTGACATTTATACAGGCGCACATGGCGACAGATGTGTTCTGGGAGCGTATTTACGGCTCATGGTAGTTGGGAATCAATGTATCAGCATTGAGGACCTCGGAAGGAGAGATTGTATTTGATTGTAGCCGGCGCATTCATGTCTGCGGGAGACGGGCGCAATGGTGAGATGGGAAGGAAGCATGTGGATGTGCGATGAAGTTGCAGATGGCTTATTTTCATTGGGTATATATATGCTTGCGTTTGATTAGTTCATTCTGTGATCGTGAGAGATTCTGCGAGGTGACTTCGGTCGTAATGTTGCGATTCTCATACATTCTGATGTACATGAGGTTTATCGCATGTCATTTCAGCCAATCGGACAAGAGAAAATGGTATTCCGGGATACACCGCCCGGCAGAATTAGGATGGATCTTTCGAAACTCCTCGATTGCCATCTCATTGTTCTGGTCAATACTTAGATGAAATACTTGTGATTTTTATATCTTGAATTGTTACCACATAAAAGGACTGATGTTTCTTTGGAAGCTGTAGTCCCGCATACTTTGGAGTTATACAGATGATATTCTGATTTGATTCTAACTACTTCGTTGCTCCATAGCCAACCCTGGTCTTGAATCCGAAATGTTGCCTGCTATTTACACCTGACATCAAATTGAATGCAGATCTATATCAGCTAGTAAGCAAAAAGAAAAAAGAAAGTTATAATGTCTGAACCCATGGATACAGACGCAGGTGCCGAAACATCAAGAGGTACAAAAAGAAAAGCCGAGAATGAACTCCCAGAAGTTACTGCCCCTAGGCGTATCAAGGTGAGTTTAAGGAACTCTCTAAACACCAATTTTTAAACCCTAAGTATTGTCTAGGCATTGGATCCCGATGTAGTCAATAAGATTGCCGCAGGCGAGATCATTGTAGCTCCAGTACATGCTTTGAAGGAACTCATTGAAAATGCCGTTGATGCAGGCTCAACATCCCTGGAGGTGCTGGTCAAAGATGGTGGTTTGAAGTTATTGCAAATCACCGACAATGGACATGGAATTAATGTACGTATCAATGTACGCCCAAAAATACCTTTGTGTACAAACTAAGTGTTGATAGAAAGAAGATATGGCAATTCTATGTGAACGTTTCACAACTTCCAAGCTCAAGCAATTTGAAGACTTGACATCGATTGGAACGTATGGTTTTCGTGGAGAAGCTTTAGCTAGTATTAGTCACATTGCACATCTCACCGTCACGACAAGAACGAAGGATTCGAACTGTGCTTTTAGAGCACATTATGACAGTGGACGTTTGATACCTGCAAAACCTGGTCAAGGCTCCGATCCAAAACCCATTGCTGGTCGTCCTGGTACACAAATCACGGTGGAAGATCTCTTCTATAATGTACCTACACGTCGTCGTGCTTTTCGATCAGCATCAGAAGAGTATAACAAGATACTTGACATTGTTGGTAGATATGCCATTCATTGCAAGGGGGTAGCGTTCAGCTGTAAGAAACATGGAGAGGCTAGCACCACAATCTCAACACAGATGGCTTCTTCCACTGTAGATCGTATTCGACAAATTCATGGTAGTGGAGTAGCAAATGAGCTGATTGAGTTTAACTCTGCTGATCCGCAATGGGGGTTTACTGCTCAAGGATGGACGACTAATGCGAATTATCATGTCAAGAAGACAACCTTACTTTTATTCATCAACCACCGTTCAGTCGAGTCAACGGCAATTAAAAGAGCTATCGAGCAAACTTACTCTGCTTTCCTCCCAAAAGGTGGTCATCCTTTTACATACCTCAACCTTGAGATCGAACCTCATCGGTTAGATGTCAATGTTCACCCCACGAAGCGTGAGGTCAACTTCCTCAACGAAGAAGAGATCATTGAGAAAATTTGCAACGATATTCGAATAAAACTTGCCGACGTCGACAGAAGTCGAAACTTTATGACCCAAACCCTCCTCCCCGGAGCTCAAGCGCCACTAGTAGCCGACATGCTGGATCCTGTCGCGTTCGCTGCTGCAGACAAAGCCCGAACCACCACTAGGCCATACGAAAATAACCTCGTTCGCACAGATGCCAAACTCCGTAAGATTACCACTATGCTGCCACCCACTACCAAATCTACAACAACCGCGAACAGAGAAGCCACCCCCAATCCTTCTGGAAGCACCATGGCCCCGAACTCTCAAGATATAGAATACACTCACTCTGATCGCGAGCCAATCATATGTCGCCTCATGACCATCAAAGAGCTCCGCACCTCTGTCCGCGACTCCATGCACAATGAGTTGACAGAGATCTTCGCCAGCCACACCTTCGTTGGTATAGTCGATGAACGTCGTCGCCTTGCTGCCATACAGTCTGGTGTAAAGCTCTTCCTCGTCGATTACGCCGCTATATCTGCTGCTTTCTTCTATCAAGTCGGTCTTACAGACTTCGGCAACTTTGGGGAAATCCGTTTTAATCCCCCCTTATCCCTCTCATCTCTCCTAACCCTTGCAGCCACCCACGAAAAAGCCACTCAGCCCCCAAATACATCCCCAGAAGATGATTTCGAAGTCGAAGACGTGGTAGAAATCGTCTCCGAACAACTCATCTCCCGCCGCGAAATGTTGCTTGAATATTTCTCTCTCTCGATCACCTCCGATGGTCTCCTCGAAGGAATTCCCCTTCTCCTCAAAAATTACACACCAGCTTTATCTAAACTCCCGCAATTTCTCCTCCGTCTTGGTCCGCATGTAAATTGGAATGACGAGAAAGAGTGTTTCTCCTCCTTCCTACAGGAATTAGCTAGATTTTATGTCCCAGAACAATTACCTCCATCGCCCGGTCCCGAACTTCGAGAAGATGATCAAAATCGGAACGGGGACGAAACACAAAATCAAACAGCATCCATCTCTCCCGAGCTCAAACAACGCAGAGATGCAGTAAGGAAAATGGTCGAAGATGTACTATTCCCCGCTTTCCGCTCCAGATTACTCGCAACGAGAGAGTTGATGGGGGGCGCGGTACTCGAGGTGGCGAATTTGAAAGGGTTGTATCGCGTTTTTGAACGGTGCTAGCTAGAGGTTTTCTAATTTAGTTGTGGGGAATGTATGTGTATGATGGGTGGTTCTCGCTGTGTTTTATTGTATTATATATCTTGGGATGGGATGAGATGGAATGAGATGAAGGGTATTATATATCATTGCATTGCATTGCATTGCATGTGTTACTTACTGACTAGATTGAGAATATACCTAGGTATTGTACTTATGGGATTATCAGCATGTATACATACATACACTCATAGCATATTAGAAAGGGATAACCAAGTCGAGGTTCGCAATTGCTTTTGGGGGATGTGAAAGTTCATAGTAGGCACCAGAATGGCTAGAGATAGGAAGCATAATACGATATTCTGTGCGTCTCTAAAATATATATATATATATATTCCTTTCATCTGAGTGTGGTGAGGTGAAATATTATCTTTTGGATTCTGGTGAAAATATTGTGTCCTAAGTCTGATCTTAAGATGCGATAGTGTTCATTCGTTCCGATGACTCTGAAGCGCTCATGGCAGATAGTGTAATACCTACCTGCCTACCTCCCGACCCACATTTCCTTACACACACTCACTGAAAACCGCATTATAACGACATCACATCAGATCACACCGCATCACATCACGATACCAAGAGTCTTGATTACATCAACCTAATAGCGCTGCAAATCATCTATCATCTATCATTTTTCATTTTTCATTTTCATTGCGTAGGTAGTTGTCCCATATCTCCCCTTCATTCAAGGGAACATGATATGCATGTCTACCTACTATAGTTCC